>JALIZH010025842.1:0-65122 GCA_030522465.1 Rhipicephalus appendiculatus | reverse complement strand
GTAGCTGTTACGGTGCTCGGCTGTTGACCTGAAGGTCGCGGGTTCGATCCCGGCCGTGGCGGTCGCTTTTCGATGGAGGGAAAAAGTTAGAGGCCCGTGTACTGTATCATGTCAGCGCACGTTAAAGAACGCCACGTGGTCTAAATTTACGGCGCCCTTCACGGCGGCGTGCTTCATATCGTGGTATTGGCACGTAAAAACCCCAATATTATTATCGCGAGATCATCGCGTGAAGCACTTGATCGTGCAATGGCCTCCCGCCTTAAAAATGGGTCTGGTTTTAACTTTTCAGTTTACTGGTCGCCCCGTACATTTTCTGTGAGGAAAATGCAACGGAATGCAGCCTTGTGCTTTCGGAGAAAATGCAGCCTTGTGCTTTCGGACCTCCTCCTGTATATTTACCCTGTACGATGTTCCTCTTTCTGTACTAATAACTGAAATAAACTGAAACTGAAACTGGAATGATGATAACATGAAAATCAAGTACAAATCACTAGACGGAAGCGCAGATAGTCAAAATGCTTGTCAAGTTGCTCAGAAGCGCATGTATTTCTGGTTGCGCCGCCATCTGCCATGCTGCACACGTTTTAGCCGTGACAAATAGCATAATTGCTCTATGGTGAGGCTGTGCAAGGTCAGTAGGCGTAGCACTTGGTTCACGGGTTTCAAACTCACTTCGACTGCCGAGCTGCAGTCGCCAAATTTAGTGTCATTAGTTAGTCTACCGGAAATTCAAGGACAAAGGAAAAGGTGGCCGCAGAAAGGAGGGGCGGGGGCGAAGTGAAAAAGAACTGTCGGCTAACATTGCCATTTCACGATGGAACGCATTTATTACAGAATGGCCCACCAACACAACTGCCGAGCAGCACGCCTACCAGCCGAACATCCGCAGTGACTTGCCCGTGTCTGTGTGCAGCTTGACACCGCCTACCATGCGTCAGCCTCGGTCACCATCTCCACGGTCCCGGCAACGGCTTTCATCTACGCGCCCGGAAAACTAGCCAAGAGGTAAGGTTTCTGAACGTACTGCTTTTCACGAAAGTATACCCCGCACCTCCACCACAATTGCGACGATGGAACGCGTTTATTTACAGAATGGAGAATGAATGCAGAGGTGTAGCACTGTTTGTTTAGCTGTTAAAGATACCAAACAGTGAAGTGAACAGCCCAATACGGTGCACCAAAACCCATCAGCAATATAGCCTATAGAAAACAGAAATCGAGGCGCCGATAGTGAAGTGTCAAGTATATATTTTGAGGCTATGTTTAAGCATATGGTGACCACGTGCGGTACCTTACAAAAATGCCGGTCTTGCTGTGTACTTCATGGACATATTTACTAAATAAATGAAATAATAATAATAATAATATCTCAGGTTTAACGTCCCAAAACCACTATATGATTATGAGAGACGCCGTAGTGGAGGGCTCCGGAAATTTCGACCGTCTGGTGTTCTTTAACGTGCACTGACATCGCACAGTACACGGGCCTCTACCATTTCGCCTCCATCGAAATGCGACCGCCGCGGCCGGGATCGAACCCGCGACCTTCGGGTCAGCAGCCGAGCACCCTAACCGCTATACCACCGCGGCGGTAAATAAATGAAAGGAAATATGGGATGAGGACAGTCATACGAAAGCTGGGCTGCTGGCTAGAGATACACAAGCCGTATGTTTAAGACCTTTGATTTGGTTGTGCAGGAAACTTAAGGGAAGACAATAAATTTGTGCTAATCATTTTATGTGCTAGTAGTAACAGTAAGTGTGCATATACAGTTGCAAGCTTAATTGGAAGCAGTACAGCGTGTATATATAAATTATCATAGAGAGACATATGTGCCAGGTCAGTTTATTAGGCTAGCGCATGCTTTGCTTGTTGCTGTATTTTCCTGGGAAAAAAGACGGTGTGAATTGGTAGTCCTGCCATTACATGTCTTTGTTTGATGAACCAAACATGTTCTCTCTTATACCAGTTCTTTTAGCAGTGAAGTAGCACTATTGAAGAAGCTTCTTATCATTAATGGTTTAGGATGTGATGGTGTATCAATAACATGAACAGACAATAACAATGCGAGAACAGACAATAACAATGCGCGAGAACAGACAAATTCCAAGGCACCCGACTCGGGATTCTAACCAGCCACCCCCTCGCTCTGCAGCGTGCTGCGTTAAACAACTCAGTCACCACCTTTTTTTTCTTTATTGAAGCCACACGCCATGCATGCGCCGGCAAAATAACGGCAAGCCATTTATAGGCACCACTTACCGCTGGCGGTATGCAGATCTCGCAGGAGCTTGAGGGTGTTTTCTATCGCGCAACGCTCCTACATTTTCTTTCAATTTGAAAGCTGCTATTGGGACGCACCCGAAAAAAGACCCCTTTCTGTACCCAGTCGTATATGGCAAAAAAGAAAAAAAAATTGAAGGACACTTTGTACATTCCAAAGTGTGTTCGGCGAAAGCGTGTGGCAATTCCACTGATTATGCCATGTCTTTTTTCTTTTACATGCTCAGTGGGATAAGACAAACCGAATGGGTGCGTGTTTTCTTCTTTAATTTTTTACCGCGAATCGCAGCGAGACGCGAGACTCATCTTCCTCCGTTCGCATGCGTTAGTATTTTCTCGCGCTTTGCGCATCGTGCAAACGCCATCCGCGTTCCAACTCTTAAATTGACGGACCCTTTGTAAATTGGAAAGTGTATTCCGTGAACGCCTGGGTCCATTGAGACGGCGTCGGTCAGAATGATTGCAAACTCTGGGCACAGCGACGATACACAAGCAAAGTGCGAGCGCTATAGAGTCCGACGCGACCGGCGTCCGTCTGCGCATCCCGGCGGCCACCTGGCTCCGTGCCAGAGCTCGGTTGGACGGACGGACGGACGGACATGGACGGACGGACAGACGGACGGACGGACGGACGGACGAACAGACAGACAGACGGACGGACGGACGGACGGACAGACACGGGGCGGACACCGGATGGACGTGAGCATGAGACATTAAAGGCTTTCGCCTTAAGGATTACACCATCTCCCTCTAAAGGGAACCATGTGTAGATGCGAAGCAGCGGGCGCTAACGCTTACACTGGCGGCGGCGTTGACGCTGGCGCTCATCGCAGCGTTGCACAGGAGAGAAACCTGGGGGGCGCAAAGCACGCAGTGATGGACCGGTGTTTCCTACTGGAAAATCCCAATCGCTGCTAATGGGCAATGAGAGACAGAAGACTCGGACTGGACATAGAGACCCGCAGTCCGCTTTTAGTTAACGCGCACGCTGCGAATTTTTTATCGTTCGACAACGCACAGGAGAAATCTCCCACCCGCACCACCTTGGAGGTCAAGATCCATTGCCATATATATGCGGTGGCCAGTGAACGGTTGCGCAGCGCGACCAGTCGGTTTTTTCAACCAAGACACTTGCTAGCAGACGCTGCCTGCGTTGGCGTCGCGAGGTGAGTGAGGGGGGGAGCGTAGGAGAGAGGGGAAGACGCGCATGCGGAGTGGGGGTGTGGACGCCACGGGCAGGGGATGCCTAGAGCAGAGTGGGGGAGCATGGGAGGAGAGAAAGGGGGAGCGTAGGAGGTGAGAGAGGGAGGGGACGCGCATGCGCAGTGAGGGTGTGTCCTCCGCGGGGAGGGGATGCCTAGAGGGGAGAGAGGTGGAGAGGATTTTTTTTTATTTTTATTTTTTTAATGGGTTGGCGCATGCGCATTGGGGGTTTGGACGGACGGACGGACGGACGGACGGACGCCGGACGGACACCGGACGGACGGACAGCGGACGGACGTGAGCATGAGACAGTAAAGGCTTTCGCCTTAAAAAGAACACCGTCCACAACTACCGTCAGACGCCAGCGCAGGGACTCGCAGAGGTGGAATCACTACAGCAAGAGGTGGCCATTAAGTTGCCCACTTGCTCGAGCGTCCTGCATTCCCTTGACGTAGAGATGGAGTGATGGTAACAGCAAGGCCAGACCTGCTGCAACGCGTCATCGTAACAAAAAAAAATTGTAGAATAGTCGACTGACTGCTTGAAAAGCACTACAGCAATGAATAATGATATGACACATTTTATCGTTTGGTGTTTTTGAACGCGCACTTTAGTGTTGCTGTCTTACCGGTCAATGAACACTTTGTACAGGTATTCTGACATGTTTAAAAAGAGGAAATAATCAGGTCCTTGAGCAGTTGGAATTATGTGATGACACTTTACCGGATATCTGTGTGATAGTTAGGCCTGTAGTTGTCATTCATGTAATTTTTCTTTTTTTGCAGAAGCTTTCGGCTATTACCTCCCAAAGCCAGACTCGGTATTCAAATACTGCGATTACAACTGGGCCGTTGTTGAAGTTCGGTCAACTGACGAGCATATTATTGGTAAGTTGCACGCCACCGCCACTGCAGGTGTCCCTGACAGCTTTCGCGCTGAGTAAAGAAAATGGGCAAATGAACAAGATTCGACCCCACGCCTTCCGCGTGGAAATACATTTGGCTACCCCACTGCCAAGCCAGTTATTCAAACGTCTTTGGAAAAAAGGCCCTGTAGAAACGTCATCTAAGGCGACAAAACGCGCTAGGAGATATGATATTGCGTGGGCGAATAGACTCACACCAGGCGTCACACTATATAAAGTGTGTAATTAGTTGGTGGTTAAAGTCTCCCACTCATTACAAAGGAATCAGAAATAATTCGTCATAATCCTCATCATCGTCTACCTCAGCGACAACAAAGCGTAAACCTACGTAGGTGCTCATATTACAGTAGGTCACGCAGTGGTTGCTTCGCTCCTTCGTAGAAGTGGGTTATTTATTAAGGCGAAAAGCCTTAGGTGCCCCATCAAACCGTCTGCGTCGGCGGTGGCGTCCCGTGGCATGGGCTTTCGTACGCGTGATGCAAAAATATCATCGTGTGAGGAAGTCGCGCATTGATTTTATCATGATGTCAGATATTGCCAGGACTTGTGACATTATCATGCCGTCAATCTGGCACCCCTATGATGTTAAAAAACGTGACGTCAATTGATGGCGTGACTACATGCCATCTTCCCATGATCAAAGGTGGGCTTATAGCGGCGTATATGTAGATCGACATACATAGATATGTAGGAAGGAAGAGGAAAAGGACGAAAGGCAGGAAGGTCAACCAGACGCGCGTCCCGTTTGCTATCCTACCCTGGGGCAAGGGGAATGAGGGATTAAAAGATAGGGAGATAGAAAGAAAAGGGCATACAGAAAACACTGCTGCGTTTCATAGTACTGAGCGCAGGATCTCGGGCGCATCACGTTGGACTGTAGGTAGACGAGTAATGGTGCCTACTGAAGGCTCGCAAGTACTGGACATAGACCATCCAGCACCTGCTGTACGGACTAAGCGTATGGAGGTTTGAGCTTGCCGACGAACATGCGAAGTGTGTCTAGGAGTAACTGAAGAACTATGACGATTGTTATGTCTTTGTCAGGCAACTGGTCAGTCGTTGATTGAGTGTTCACTATTGCCTACGTGCACTGTGACTCTGCATGTCGCTGTGACTTCGGCAACGCAGGCCACGCTGCGTCAGATGTGTCCATGCCTTCCTTGGTGTTGTCTTTTACTCCCGGGCGTCACCCATCCGTGGAACTGTGGCTTCGGCAATGTAGGCCAAGTGGAATTCGTACCGGCCGTGAAGGGTACGGTTGACAAGGTAGCCAAGGAAGCAGGGCGTTCAAGGGGCGCTGTAGGTGCAGAAGCATGAGTTTTCTTGGATGAACCTCGGCGCCGATGTCGCCGCTTTCTGATGGTTTCGGCAGCCTCGCGATGTGATGTACGGTCCCTTGCCAAGGATGCTCGTTTGGGCACCTCACTCTGCTTGAAAATAGATTTCAAAGGCAACTCCCTACCGTCCTATGTAAAGGGGGGTAACTTTCTACATTCTGTAAGACATTTTGTGCCGAAACCACTGCAGTGTCACAACTGCATGAAACTAGGCCACGTGAGAACCGTATGCGAAAATAGGCGTGTATGTTCTCGCTACGCTGAAGCCCATTGCGCCTACAATTGTATTGTCACTGTCCTGAAGTGTTCAACCTGTAAAGGACCCCATGAAGCTTCCTCAAGAGTGTGCCCAAAAATGAAGAGGGAAATTTCTGTATTGAGAAGTGTGTGAGAATCCGTAGAAACTGAAAGCGTCGTTTCAGCTCTTGGAATGCCTCTTCCTGCGAGGTTTCTCATCTAACCCGGCGGTCCCCCCAATCACCTCCCCTTCACCCCCTACCCGAGAGAGCTGGGAGGCTGCCCTGCTCGGCAGCCTCCTTGGAGGGTCAGAGCCCTCGTGGCCAGGGCGCGTGCCGCCGCGGAAGCCACAGGGGTCCCGGACTAGGGGCTCCTCCTAGAGTTTGTATATGGTCGGCCCCTTAAGGCCGCCCCTATCTCTCACTATAAATAGTCTAAATAAACGTTTTTCACCACTAAATTGCTGAATTAGCCAAGCTAATTAAGCATATTTGATCATGGTAAACATAATTATCTGAATATGTTAGTCATGCCGAGCTCGGCAAGGTGTGCTGAGTTAACCATATTTAGGTTAAGACTCATAACGACCGAGTCTAAATAGTAATAATTAGGACCGAGTCTAAATAGTAATAATTAGGAGAGTCAGCTAATTAAGCCTATGTTACTTGTGTCGCAACGTAATAAAGACCAAGTGTCGAATATGCAAATCTTGCCAGTTAAGCTAATTAGCCTACTTGGTAGTCTGAGTGCCAAACAACACCCGACCCATAATTAACCAAAACAGAGCGACGCCTGGCAATGGCGTCACTCTGACTTTAACGTACGGTTTCATTGGTATCACGCTGGAAGAAAACTTTCTTACACCTTGGTTCTTCTTAAATACAGCGTCTTCAGCACACTCATTCTAATGACTTGTCGTGTGCTCGTCATCGTGTGATAATTCGGGGCAACGATCTCAATTGTAGTGCGTGCCAGCATGCCATAAAAAAGTTATAATGGGTGCGCGCTGCTAGTGCCAGTGGTGTTTCCAGCACCGCAGGAAGACATTTTTTCGTCACGGACAGCTCCAAAGGTCCTTTATACAGCTTGAAGGTGTCACATACAATTTATGTGAGCTGTCTACGCGCCTTTGCAACACATTGAACCTTACGCAACCTGAGACTTTGCTGCTCGCCGGAGGTTGATGGTGACATGTGCCAGACGCGTCGACACGGATGTCGGGCTGGGGACGAGACGCGTGGAACGTCAGCACCAAGCGCGCGCGTGTGTATCTGTGTGTGTGTGTGTGTGTGTGTGTGTGTGTGTGTGTGTGTGTGTGTGTGTGTGTGTGTGTGTGTGTGTGTGTGTGTGTGTGTGTGTGTGTGTGTGTGTGTGTGTGTGTGTGTGTGTGTGTGTGTGTGTGTGTGTGTGTGTGTGTGTGTGTGTGTGTGTGTGTGTGTGTGTGTGTGTGTGTGTGTGTGTGTGTGTGTGTGTTTGTGTGTGTGTGTGTGTGTGTGTGTGTGTTTGCGGGTGGAGTCGTAGGTCCGTTGGTGCAAGAAGGCGATGCCGGAGGCATGCGCGAATCGGCAGATGCCAACAGAATTACCGGTTGTGCGGTTGGGCTTCGAAGGCGATCATTCGCGTTGAATAAACCTTTCGTAATTCTTAGCCGCGGTAGTGCCTATTTTTTCACTTTGGCTTGAATTTGAAACCGAGTAGATGTTTTTTTTTCTTTTTTTTTCTCTAAGGAGGCATAGTCTTCACAGTATAATTTACGCTTGGCAAGCAGGTTTAGCCCGGAAATTTTGACATGGAAAACGTACCGATACTGCTGCGCGACCCTCCTTGTACTACTGCACACCTACGCGGGGCGACGGTATAAAAAGTCACGCTCTTAACGGCACAAAAGCTTGGGTACACGTGATCTTAAGTTTCTTCACGACGCTGGGGGCGCTACTTTATTACGATATTTAGCGGGCGTTTTGCAAGACCGCAAAATCGTTCATTATCAATATTGAGCATCAATTCTAAGATATCATAAAGCAATTTCGATTGAATTTCGGGACCTATCGGGAGGAAAGCTATCAATTGAAGCATATAAGTAACAAACAAAAGTTTTGACGTCAGTGCTTTTTCAGAGACGCGTTAACCCTCTTGGAGAGTCCTGGTACGCGACTCTCCAAAAACTGAGTTGACGTGTCATTTTAAAAATAAATTTATATGTGCAAGTGATATAGGTGGCAAAAAAAGTCAGGACATTTCTATATTCTTAGAGTAAACTGCCCTTCCATAACGTTCGTAAAGTACTCCAGACAGTTCAAAACAAAGGAACAGACTTGTTTGTTACACTTCACCTAGATATAAAATGGCCCATATTGATCATGACCCCACTAATATATTTCCCTTGTTAATGTGTGTGCCACAAAATGCCTTGAGCTCGAGTGCACATAAATAAATTGTTAAGACGTGAGTTGTGGTGTTTGTTGATATTCATGGAATAGTGGAATACCACGAACGGGCGAGCATTCTAGCACACTATAGAGTCATATTTGGGACGTACGAGTGTATGTACACAGCACAAAGATTGTCCATGTGATGACGCACTACGAGAATAAGTACACTCCCCTATGCTTCTATAAAAGAAGCTTTATTAAGCAGTTGGGATAGTTGATCTGTGCACATAGCGTTGTCACAATGCGGCTAATATTTATTATCGTTAGCCTTTTTTCTAGTCACAGACGGACAGGACAACACCATAGACGAACCTAATAAATGCGCTTCTGGTAGGATGACCGGAATGGATGTAAGTACGGCAATGTTTTGAACGTCATTGCAAACTCAACTAAAATTATTACTTCGAACGATGTATATACAACGGAAAACAGTTACGAATAGACATACTAGCTTTGTTCGTTTCTTGACTTCCCGCTGGTCTAAAAAAATGAAGAATAACCGACCTGCCCGAATCACAGATATCGTACTACTAATATTCGTATGAGGAAAATATTCGCCCCGGCTCTTCTAAAAAGCTGACAAAAGCAATGGAATGTCTACTTTATATCAAACAGCAATACAGGCCTTCTCAAGTTTATGCAGCTATGATGAATTATCACGCTAGCAATAAAAGCAACCGGACGATCCACGAACACTGTCATTAGCGCATACAGAGGCAGTTCGGGTACAGGAGCGTCGAAAAACAAACACCCTAATTACATTCACTATCTCGAAATTTTCTGATCGCCTTTAAGATAGTGCTTTGATGAAGTATATCTTCACGAGCGAGCGCACAAACTACGTTTTTTTAAGTTACTTCGTGTAGCTATGTTTCGCCTAAAGCATCATTCTAGGAAAGAAAGCAAATGCGAAAATATTCGAGTTATTGGAAATCCTAGGGAAGTTTCTTGATTTAATGGAAAAATTTATAGCGTCAATATACTGTGTGATTGTAGTTGGACAGTGGAGCTGTAAATGACACACAGAACAATTACGCATTGCGAAATCACTTGAATGGTCTTTCACATTAGATTCGTAAACGAGTGAGATTGGCGTCTGACGTTCGCTGGGAGGGATGGCTAAGAAGTACGCCCGACCTTGACCTTTCAGAGCGGAAACGCATGTTTCATCGTACACAACCATCTGACTCGATGCGCCCAAACCATGATGCATCGCTTTGGGTAATCGAAGTCGTCGACGTCTACGAGCCTACCCACCTCGTCTTGGTCTGTCTCTCCTTCGTCCGTGAGGCGTTCGAAAGTTCGTTGGTTGAAGCGAATGATGTTGAACTTGTAGAGCGGACTCCGGAGAAGGATGTCCATTAAATTTAGAATCTGAACCCCTGAAGCGCTTGGTAGCATTGTACCTTTAGCAGAACTTTGGTTTGGGCGAGCTTGTTCACGGGCGAGCTGGTTCATGGTCAAATGTTGTTCAACGTAAGCGACTTTTTTTTCTATCGCTTACGCTGAAAGAATTCCAGGAGTGGCGTCGAGAACGTCTATTAAATTTGCAATCTGCGCCCTTGAAACGGAGCGTCCGAGCATGATGCCGTTAGTTGCTTCAACGGTAAAGCTGTTCGTAGTCGAGGTTTTCATGTCCGGGGGCCGTCGTAGATAGTAGTGCGATTTACTCACAGAAAGTGGATTTACTCACAGAAAGTGGATATATCCCACTACGGACATGCTGCTGCTTAGTGTCCACAGCATAAACAGTTTGTCATTCACACCGGCACTATGATACTCACGAGTTGAACAGGAGCCTCATCAGAATCAGCGAGTGTGTACACAAGTTTGCGTGTCAACCAGTTTGATTGATATGCATCCACAACAAAGATCTGGTCCGCCTACCGCTTTGCTAGTGTCGAAAAGCAGTGCTCACGCCACAACGCCAGCGAGCGGAACGATTCATCTCTGAATTGTATCGCACAGACAATCCACACACGCACGAAGTGCCCAAGGCTATTTCATCACATGGTAATGATGTCTCACATTCAGTTTCACCACGCTCGGGACGTACAACTCACAGCCGCGTTGCCGCCGCAAAGAAAGCGCCCATGGAGACATTTGCGGGAAGAAATGCTACTCTTTGCTTGTTTGTGCGGAGATTCTTTCTAGCTTTTCGTGACTGCAGAAAAATTTTCAGGCTTTGAAGGATTTCCTCCTCCTAAAACGCTCCCGCCACAACGCTCACAGTCAGCGTGTGAAGAGCTTATTAAAACTTCCGGTAAGCAAAAACAGTTAGCGATTGCTGCCTGGTCCGAAAGAGTCGCTGCCCAAAGTTGATTCCTCCTCCTCAGGCGAGTATTATAAGAAACCGAAACCTGCCAATTCATTTCTTTGTATTACTCGATAGAAGTGAAACAAGTTACGCGAAAGTGATGCGTGTGCGCCCTTGTCGCCTTCGAGAGTAGAAATAATTATGCCGCAGGTCGAACGAATGAACTTGCCCGACAGAGGATAACGGCCCACGCACACGCTTGGAGGAAGTGCGATGTGCAGTTTGCAAAAAGAGAGCGCGACAACCTCGCTGACGTCACTGCACTGTTGAAATGTTGACTGAGTAGCGGCGCTCATGCGTCAGCATGCGTTGTTCCTTTGAAAACCGCTGCAAATGCCGCACATGCGTTTGCGATGCCTTGTGCGTTCTTCTAGCCATTTCTCTCAATGCTGCTATCGCGCACTCCGCACTGTCTGCATGGCATGACCGCCGTAGTGCGAGCTCAGCGCAGACCGCTGCTCCCGGGAAGCTGCGATCACCCTGCATAGCACGCTTGGTCTCCCACGCCCAAGAGCGCCCGCATTGTCCCGCCGACCGCCGGCCACCAGAATGCTTCCACCGCATCAGCCGCACACTTTAGCGTCTTCTCTGCTCTTTTGTCTTCCATGGCGTTCCTACTAGCGGCAGTCCCCTACTGCTCCTCCTTCTGCAGAGGTGATGGAACTGGACCGCGAGAGCTTGATTTGATGACGTTGCCACAGGTCGTAATACCTTGAGAGCTGGTACAACGAGTGAGCATGGGAAGGGGCACGGCTTATCAGGCAGTGCATCTGCGAGATGGGTCTACCAGGCAGCTGCGGTTTCTGAACCCTTCGAGAACTTGTAGAATTTCGCAATTCCTAAACAATATCCAACGTTAGACGCCAACCTGGTGGCTGTCGCCCATCTCGCTTATAAACGTGCGCTGATGAGGTCGCTGGTGAAATGAAGCCAACTCACCGCGGTATACTGCAGTTGGGCCGTCCAGCTACGTCAGGTATCTGGTGTGTGGGCAGGTTCTGTCGACACCGATGCCCAACGGCCCACGCACAATAATTGCACCTCCTGTGTATATACGGCCTCAAACAACACTGCTATGACGGCCAATAGCTCGTCGTCGTCCGTTGTGTTGCCCTCTGCGTCACCAGTGCCATCCTTTGCATTCCCTTGGCTATCGGTTCCTTCCTGCTCCTCTTCTTCAATGTACCGCTAACTGCTGACCAACGCGTCTTTTACATGGTACTCGCCATTTTCATTTACCTCTATGACGAAAATAAAGGCAAACAGAAGTTCGTTTTCGCCAGCTCCTTCTTCTATGTCGGGCCCACGTCTGTCGAATCATCCAGCGTTGTTTGTGTCACGTTCCGTATTATCAGCGCTTACTCAGGTAAACTGGTCTGTCTTCTTTCTTTTTGTCCTCGCCGCGGACGGTCCGGTATTTGCGCTCAGCTCCGGGCCAGTCAGTTTGCCACCAATCTGAGCACTATAGGCTGGCTTTTGTTTGCACTGCCTATGTATCAGCTTTGAGGCCTACAGGTGGCGACTGGCTCTGGTGCCCCGACCCTGAGCCTACATTGTCCTTTGGTTCCTGGGGCCTAATAGATCATTAAGATGAGCCGTATAATGTGCTTCTATATAATCTACGTAATAATGTTCTCCCGAGAAGCAGCAGGCCGCCGACCGCCTCATGGATATTGAGCACTAAGGCGAGACCGCCTCTCTGCGGCCCCCCTAAGACAGTTGACGGCTCCCGTAGGCGCAAACAAATCAAGGCCCGCTTTCAAGGATTGCATTTTCAAGCAAGGGCCATACCAAGTACTAGGCAAAATAGATCGGATGGAAAAAGAAGGCCTGTCTATTGGGAAAGAAGATAGTGATGCCCCACAGAAATGTAATGTTTAGTAATGGAAGGATAACATACGAACTATTTTGAAAAATATTGTCACGTTATAATGTGACAGAAACCTGCAACTGGGGGTCCGCAGAACGTCAGGCTGGTCCGATCACTGGCAAAGCGTACTCATCGTCCTTTTTCGCGAGCCTATCTTCATCGTCTTTCTTCTATAGCGGCACATACAATTCTGCCAGCAACGATACCGCGTAATACAAGCTATGCTCGTGGCATTACCCTCCCCCTCAGAGAGCATCGTCCCGATGCGGGTGCATGATTACGGGAGAAAACACACATACATAAGGTCACATGATGGAACGGTGGCGTAGTGTTCACAAAGTCACGCATAGGTTTAACGAATAGTCAACGTTGGTAGAATGGTTTCATCCTGGAAACGTGGAAGATGTGTGGCTGCTGCGAACGACGTGATCAACGAGCTGTATCTTCGGGAAGAACTTCGTAGTTCACTTCGCTGAGGCGCCGGAGAACTCTGTAGGGGCCAAAGTAGCGGTGCAATAACTTTTCCGAACGGCCCCGTTGGCGAATGGGGGTCCACAGCCATACTCGATCGCCGGGTTGGTAAATAACACCGCGATGACGAGCATTGTACCGCTGGGAGTCGATGCATTGCTGGTTATTAATTCTTTCGAGTGCGAGCTTGCGAGCTGCGTCCGCGAGTCGGATGAAGTCATTCGTGTTGACACTAACGCCGCACCTGTGGGGTAGGAGCATGACATCGAGCATAGTGGTTGCCTCCCTGCCGTGAAGCAACCGGAATGGTGTGAAGCCAGTAGTTTCTTGAACAGCAGTGTTGTAAGCGAACGTGATGTATGGCAGAATGTCGTCCCAGTTTTTGTGGTCTCTATCAACGTACATGGAAAGCATGTCGGTGATCGTTTTGTTTAATCTCTGTAAGCCCGTTGCTTTGTGGGTGGTATGCAGTAGTTTTCCGATGGGCGGTTCCACTTAGCTGCAGGACATCCTCCATCATCTGGGCGGTAAAAGCTGTTCCGCGGTCAGTTATTACAACTTCTGGCGATCCGTGGCGGAGAACGATGGTATTCATGAAAAAGTGGGCAATCTCACTGGCGGTGCCTCGTGGTAGAGCTTTCGTTTCACAGTATCGTGTCATGTAATCAGTGGCGACGACGATCCAGCGATTGCCATCGTGAGACTTGGGGAAAGGTCCGAGCAAGTCCATACCAATCTGTTGGAATGGTTGTGTTGGCGGAACAATGGGCCTTAGAAAACCGGCTGGGCGCTGACGTGGTGCTTTACGGCGCTGGAATTGACGACACGTTTTTACGTAACGCTTCACGTCGTTTGTGAGCCTTGGCCAGTAGTAGTGCTGGCGAATCCGTTCCAAGGTGCGCGTGAATCCCAAGTGGCCGGATGAAGGCTCATCGCGGCAGGCCGATAAAATATCCGCACGTAGCGTGGATGGAACGACGAGCAGGTGTTCAGTCGCGTATGTGTTGAAGTTCTTCTTATAAAGAACATTGCTGCGAAGACAAAAGGATGATGGGGAACGCGCGAATGCCCGTGGAGGGTGCGAATTGCCGCCTTCAAGATATTCGATGAATTGTCGAAGCTCGGAATCGTTCCTCTGTTGTTGCGCCAAGTCAGATGCACTGATAGTGCAAAGAAAGCGACCGTCGATGTCGTCGTCAGTTGACGTCGTTGTAAGTGGAGCGCGCGAAAGACAATCCGCATCTGTGTGCTTCCGGCCAGATTGTAAACGATTGTTACGTCGAATTCTTGAAGGCGTAAGCTCCACCTGGCCAGACGTCCTGAAGGGTCTTTCAGATTCGCCAGCCAGCAGAGCGCATGATGATCTGTAACAAATCTGAACGGGCGGCCATATAGGTACGGTCGGAACTTTGCTATCGCCCAGACAACAGCTAGACATTCCTTCTCCGTGGTCGAGTAATTCGCCTCCGCAGAAGGTAATATCCGGCTAGCATAAGCAATAGCACGTTCGACGCCGTCTTGCCATTGGACGAAGACTGCGCCAAGGCCGATGTTACTTGCGTCGGTGTGCAACTCAGTGGCGGCATCTTCGTCAAAATGTCCGAGTAAGGGCTGAGTCTGGAGGCGCTGCTGAAGTTCGGAGAAAGCGTCTCTTTGCTCGGGGCCCCACATAAAGGGAACATCTTCTTTCGTCAGACGGGTCAGTGGCTCGGCTATGTTTGAAAAATTTTGCACAAAACGCCTGTAGTATGCGCAGAGGCCCAAGAATCGACGCACATCACGTTTGTTGGCATGTGGCGGAAATGCAGCGACAGCCAATGTCTTTTCTGGGTCCGGACGAATACCACCGTGGCTGACAAGGTGGCCGAGGAACTTCAGTTCGTCGTAACCAAAATGGCACTTCTCTGGTTTTAATGATAGGCCTGCCGCACGAATTGCAACAAAGACAGACTCAAGTCGCTCCAAATGCTGTTCGAACGTTGGTGAAAATACAACGACGTCGTCCAAATAAACAAGACATGATTCCCACTTAAGGCCTGACAGCACTGTGTCCATCATTCTTTGGAACGTCGCGGGAGCAGAGCACAGACCGAATGGCAGTACTTTAAATTCGTACAGGCCATCAGGGGTTATGAATGCTGTTTTTTCGCGGTCGCGCTCATCGACTTCGATCTGCCAGTAGCCGCTACGTAAATCCATTGAGGAGAAATATCGGGCATGTCGAAGGCGGTCTAGCGAGTCGTCAATTCGTGGAAGAGGGTAGACGTCTTTCTTAGTCACTTTGTTAAGTTTGCGGTAATCCACGCAAAATCGAAGAGTGCCGTCCTTCTTTTTTACGAGGACGACGGGGGATGCCCATGGGCTGGTCGAAGGTTGAATTACATCATCGTCGAGCATCTGCTTCACCTGTGAGCGTATCGCCTCTTGTTCCTTTTGCGACACTCGGTAGGCGTGCTGACGGACCGGCCGTTCAGTTGCGTCCGTTATAATGCGGTGCTTCACGGTCGGTGTTTGCTTTATTTTTGAAGTTGATGCGAAGCAGTCGCTGAACATACGTAAAATACTGCGTATTCGCTCCTTCTGCGCAGACGAAAGCTTCGGATTGACGTCAACACTATTGGCCACCGCGGGGTCCCCTTGCACGGCTGCAGAAATCGGAGCAATCGTTAAACATGCTTCCTTGCCAATGGTCTCGAAGTGAGCGATCGCCGTTCGCTTTGTCAAATGCTGGTATTCGCCGCTGAAATTCGTGACCAGGAGCTCAGTCATCCGGTGCTTCAACTGGATTATGCCGCGAGCGACGCAGATTTGCCGAGCAAAGAGCACGGACAGGTTTGCTTCGGCGGTACCAATACTACTATTATCTATGTCGCTCTCTACAGTTACGAACATACTGGTTCTCGGCGGAAGTGTGATGGCGTCGTCGACAATACGAAGCGCTGTTCTCTGCGTAGCGGTATCTCTCGGCGTCTGGGCATGGTCGTTGGAAAACGTGACGAGCAGTTCTCGAAGGTCAATAACAGCTCCATGCTCGAGCAATATACGCCACTTTATTGATGTCTGAGCCTCATTAAAAGTAAAAAAAAAAACAGTTTCCTGGCATTCTTTTCAGAAACTAAACAAGATTTCGGCATCTGTTTAGAAATTTATGAATCGCCAATTATATTACCGCACGCCACGCGAACACCGTGAAGCCTGCTGTGAAGAACTGTAAAGGCTGCAGGGCTGTCAAGGCTGCTCAGCAAACAGGAAGGGCGAAAACTCCGGAAGTTCAGTTCATGCTGGCTGGGGCGTTTGCCGGGCGTCTCTATACCGTGTGCACGCATTCGTAAGGCACGAGAGGATGACCCAGCGAAGGCGTCGAAAACGGACGTAGTGCTGCGGCTGAAGTGGGTGTCCTCGCCTCGAATTCAACCACTCATGGTTGTGCACTGAGTGCTCGTAAGTTCTAAATTGTCGCTTTTATGGTACGTTGTATTTGTGTCGTGTTGCTGGGACATCAATATATACGGGAATGTTTCAACGTTTCGAAGAGCTATTCTGCAGTTTTCGATAGCTTAGGCTTTGTTGGCGTGGCTCAAGAAACCGCTGTTCCCACTAACGTCAAAAGACACAGAAGGAGGGGGGGGGGTTGAAAATTCGCAAAACGTGATTCTGTGCAATGCTACGGCAGTGCGACCTTATAATTTTTTACCACTTCTGCCCCTCGAGCTTTGTCCTTGGCAAGATATGGCTGAAAGGGATTGCTCGTTTCCGCCATTTACTTATTGTCGTCGAAGCAGTGCGCGAGTACCAAGCGCGAGTTCGGATCCCACAAAATAATCTCGCCTTCATGATCACTGCCGTGTTGCTTCCCAACCACAATTACCAGAGGTTAACTATACAATATTTAAGGGCACGCGGTGTGCATCGAAGCGAAATTAAGGTATGAAGTAAAGGTGTGTTATTGCGTGTGTCTAACAGTCGTGAATGTCATAACGCCACCAATTTCAAGGAATTCATACACGAAACTAACATCTTCTGCTCAAGGCTCCGTTTATTTTTTTACACCTTGTAACTTTCGGAGTGCTGCAAGGCAGTGGCGAGATTGAGCATGGTTTATGTGTCAAGGAGATCGTGCACATACATTAACAGAACGGCCGATATGTTATGCTAAAAATAATGCTCTGCTATGTCGACAATACATGACAAATTAGACTTCCAAATAAAATCATGGTTCTTCAATACTTTTTAATGATCATGGAACTCTCGCCTAGCGTTAGGAGAAGGCCCCAGCAGTTGACGCGACGCCATATGTGTTTTAGATGCTATAGACGCTATAATGTACTCTTTATTGACGCTATAGAGGCTATGACGAACGATAGTGTCGTTATAAAGTAGACGCTGATAGCATCTAGTCATCCATGCAGGTGAAAAAGGCACCTGCGGCAGAGTCGTATAGAAACACATTTAGTACACTCTAGTCGCGGTTGCTGCGGGGTGATGGCCGTTAGCGGCATTTCAGCGCGGCGTTTTAGTGAACGTGTTTGTTTTAAATGCGAATGAATTTCTTAGTCGGGCTGTCAGGCATCCGGCGTTGTGCGGCGTTGTCCGCGGCGGCGGCCGCGCGCGCTTATCCTCGCCCCTAGCAACCGGAGCATGTGGTGCGAGAGAGTGTAGGAGAGGGTAGGTGCAGTGCTTCGCCGCTCCTTCTCTCGCCGTTCGCTCTCCTCCCTGCGCCCACTCTCCCGTCGGCTCGCTCGCACGTATATATATATATATATATATATATATATATATATATATATATATATATATATATATATATATATATATATATATATATATATATATATATATATAAATTAAAAAAATGAAACAAAAAATTAAAACAATTACAAAAAATAAGAAAGAAAAAGAAAGAAAAAAAATAAAAAAAAAACAGGCGCTGCGCCGTGCTCCCGACCGGGCTGCAGAAATTAGGCGCGTTTTCCTTCTTCTAACCACAGCCACCATATATAAATGGAGTGAAGCGCGCGCGAAATGCATTCGCATTTCCTCACGATTCCCCTTCGGGGAGGTGGGGGGCATTTTTTTTCTTTCACCTGAACGTATGCGTCCATGCGATGGACCTATAAGTATAAAAAGTCACCTTACGAGCGATGTTTAGCCTTTCCTGTGTGCTAGGCTACCGTTTCTGATATAAGGGCGTCGAAGACAAGGTCATATTTTACCAGTAAACGCGGAAGCACGCGACAAGTGGCAGAGATAGATCGTTCGATAAGGTTCTGCCACGTTCCCTTTTGAAACAAAGTGCTGAATTCGAATCTAGGTGAACCCAGTTTTCCTGGAAGGTAAATCAAATCTGGCTATCAATCTATATTCGTAACTAAAAGGTCGACCTATATGCGTGATCAAGGTTAGCAACATTACCGACAGTCCGACTGTCGCACTCGTCGTTCTTCAAGCAGCGCCCGCTACACTGACGCATTATACAGATATATTCAAGGTAAATTGGTAAATCATAAAATAAGAAGGAAAGAATGTACTATTAACTCCAGGGAAAGGTTTTGGACATCATTGCGAATGCTGCCAAGTACAGTTACGGGTCAGCCACGGAAACTGCACGCGCCGGTACACTCAGCGAAGAAGTTTTGTCGACGGATAAGAGCGTCAAAATGAGAACCGCGTCATTTCTAGAACTATAATCAATCACTCCATGTGATTACATCGCCATCAACAGTAGGACTCTCTAAAGAACTAGGCATAGGTGGCAAAGTCCCACTCTCTGACACAAGAAACACAAGGACAATGTGATCAGACCGCGGAAAATATGGAAGGTTCTCAATGATGATGAGCCCTCCTGCCCTTAATATGCGGTATTCCTATTCTCAGCTTTTCCTGTACCCAGATATCTATAAAAAATAGGATATAAAGGGCCCTAGTTTAAGTGCTTTATATACGTCAGAGGTGCCATCTTCAAATGAAAAACGCAAAGGCTGCGCTGCTGCACGCGCGAATGTAGCAAGTCATGGCTTATGTGGATGTTTGTTGTAAATAAGCCGTGACCATTGGAAACAAAGCTGCGGCAACCTCTTTCGCTCCTCCCTAGATATGAGCTTACCGATATTTGAATACCTTTTTGTTTTTCTCCAGGAGGGCACAATACAAAGGGGGGCGACATACGCTGGTGCTTGACCTATTTTTGAGTAAATATGATGGGCCTGCATGCGCGAGAGACGTCTTCATGTCGTAGGAATTATTGAAAGCCAACACTAAACTGGTTATCAGTGTCACTAAATGTTAAAGAACGAAGAAGATCACAGTTACATTGCCAGGGCGAAAGAATGCATGCGATAGCAACAAATTCGAATGGTATACGAAGACAAGCAGCTAACGTTCTCGGATATATATATATATATATATATATATATATATATTTATATATATATATATATATATATATATATATATATATATATATGTATATATATATATATATATATATATATATATATATATATAGTCGAAACGTGTGTTCACTGAAGCAGTGCTTATTGTGAAGTGATATATTATAGCTTGTACAATGCATATTTGTGTTTGGCAGCTATATAAACTTTTGACGTGGATAGATCCACATTGACTCCTAGTGGCACATCTCCATCGCGGCGACTATAACGCCAGTGATCAGGATTTAACCGTAGTGGCAGCTGAAGTTTTTAACATATACCTAGTTAGAGCGTATCGTGAATGCCGCGCCAATATAACATCAACGAGCACGTAATAAACGCTGGTACTCGATATGCACTTCTTCAAAATGTCGGCAACTAAGGAGAGACACGGTGTGCGCTCCCGAGTAATAGGGTAACCTACACCTGGGGTGCTATTCCTTTGATTCTATGATTCTATGATTCTATTTCTTTTTCTATTCTTTTCGCCGCCATTAGCCGTCTGTGATTGGTCGAAGCGTCTGTCCATCAAGCAGCCGTAAAAAAGCGTGACGTCAAAATGACGTTGACACGCAACGGGAGCAGGCGTCGCGCGTTCCCGCCCACTGCTGACGTAAGCTTCGACGTCACGCGGAAAAGAATTGGAATAGAAAAAGGAATCGTTCCGCGATAGCACCCCTGTGCTCATGCATACACTACCACATTGCGCTTCAGCAACACGGGACGCAGATGTTCGTTGTTTGAGCTGCGAACGCTCGCAGGCGTTCCACGTCCCGCTCGCTGGCCTCTGACTCGCTCCACCAAGGCACAACATTCGCCCATCGACGTGGTTGCTGTGCTGCAGCGCTTATTGCAGCAGTTTTATTACTCCGTGCTATTGCACTCGAAGCAGTCGGCGGCGGTGAAGCACCATTGGTTAATGTGAAAGCAGTACTCCGACAGCGAGCCGTCACCTGCTAACACGAAGCGAAAGACGAAGACATAAACTGCGTATGAGGCGACTCCCAGATGCTAGCACGACCAGTCTTTTTCGCCGGCATCCGTACGCTTCCACCATGGCCTCCGAGACAGCCAGTCTCGGAGGCTATGCTTTAACTGCACCGTTGCTGAAGCGTTCTCTATGGTATCTAGTAATGGATTGATTGAAAACTTCATTGGACTATATACATTGTGTTCTAGCTTTTTGGCTTCAGCACTCTGGTATAAAGAAAGATGGAGAAAAAAAGAGAAAACAATGGTGATCTCAAACTAGTGAGCTTGCTATTGCTGGGCTGGGATGGCCGTCGTGCGAAAGGCATCGCACCACATATTGAGCCTGGCTCTGATGAGTCGATCTTCGAGTATCCAGTGGGTAGTTTCCTCCATGTCTTGCTGTAAGTGGCGTAGCGCATGTTGGGCTGTTTTTGTTTTATAAAAAAACAGCTCGGCTTGATGCCAGTATTGGCATTCCCAGAGGATATTCGCCATCGTTGCTGGCGCTTGGCAGTAGTCCCTGTTGGGGTCAGAGTATTTATTTGAGTACATTTTACGAGGTACTGTGTTCATAAGCGTGCGCAAGCGAAGGTTCGTCGCAGTGCCCCCCCTCCCTATCATGTCCATGTATGGGGCTGACTTTGCTCCCCCCTCTCGCCCCCCTCCCTATTATATCAATGTATGGGGCTGTCTTTGCGCCCCCCCCCCCTTTACGCCCTCCCTCCTCCACCCCCCCCCCCCCCCCCCTGTGCGCACGCCTATATGACTGGGATTGTTGTGAAGCTTCTGGTTTGTAATCATCTCAGTGTGACCTCGTAGAGGCGGCTGGATCTTGGTGGCTTGGCATGATATTTTGTAGCTTCTTCTAACTTAGCCCTTAATTTCTGCCGGCGCTAGACTTTTCCTCTGTAGTGGGCTTCATGCGTGTCGTCTTGGATCAACGTTGCGGCCTGCTTCAAGCTTTCATGCCTGAGATCTTCCTTGCTTTGATGCTGCAAGGCTCGGTGATGGGTTAGCCCGTTCCCCGGTATATTGATGTGTTAAGGGATCCTATGAATTTTCACCCGAATGGATAGTTGTTGAAGTTTGGCGGCATAGTCTGGGATGTGCCTGGCGTGTGCTCGTTCCTTCGAGTTCGAAGTGTTTGAATCACTTGCTGCAAATCTGTGAAGATGTGAATAGCTTTTGACGATAGTCATCTCTGTGTGTAGTAGCAACGCAGGGAGCATCATGCAGCATGAGAATGATGTGCAGTACATGGTTTTGTACAAACATCGTTCTTTCCGCTCGATGTGACTCCGTGTGGCCTGCAGCCAATTTGACGCAAAGCGAAGTTCATCAGTAAAAGTCCAGCAGTCCCACCTCCCTTCTTGACACCTATAGGCTGGCCACTTTTAAACCATCTCACGAGGTTCACTACGAGCCATTCATTTATCCGAAGTAAGAGCCTTAACAGAGCATTAAAAAAAGTCACAAGTGCGTTCGAAGATGCGAGCACGAGGATTAGGCAAATACGTGTACCACCCATCATTCCCATGGTGGCTCAAATATTTTCAGCGCCACATTTTCGTCTAGTAAACTCTGTACGAAGCTATATGTTCGTTCTAAGCTATTTCATAGTGACTGTCACTCCAATGAACTGCAGTGTGTCCAGATCTATATGCTTCAGTTAGCAGTTTCATTCAAATGCGCAGTACCCTTGCGATGCGCAGCTTTTTTATAAAGTGTGTAAATGAAAAGTTTCTCGTGTGATACACCCACGCGAACTCGTGAGGGCCCCCTCCAAACACGGCAGATGGGTTACCTTCTACTCACGACTGCGCCCCTGGCGGCAGATCTATGTCCCTACCTCTATAGCATCCTTATATCAGACTTCGTCGGGCGTTTTGTGACCCGTATAAATCTATTGAGGACCCTGGTGATATGTGTACAACAACCTACTAATCGGGTGTTTATTGTTCTGCTTGAGAGAATGAGCCCGCGATACATCACTTATATTTACGTGTCAGGGTGCATGACAGCAGCCATATAAGTACGAATAGTGGAAAAGCCAACTGTTTATTTGTTAAAATACATTTACATAACTGGTGCAGCACAACCGTCCTTAATTTAGCAAGTGAACGGTTAATTTTGATGAGTGCATCGGAATGAAGAAAAGTAACTACCCCGAGTGGTGAATGCGCAAAGGCCCACAGTCACCAAATACTCCGCTTATTTCTACTGTTTTCGCCAAGAAAAGCGACACTCAGCAACATATTATTAGATTTTCTGATTGGAGCAAGCAAATGAATGTAAGCATTTGCTTTAAATTGGCTGCTGGGTTATGCAGTCCAAATTGTGCAGGATTCTTCACTAAAGAACTCCGCAATACCTGCACACGGCGCTGTGACGGTGGTGATCTTCGAACACTTTTGTCAATAAGTGCGGGAGTGTCCGATATATACTGAATCAAACCGGTAATTTAACTCAGCATACGCATAAGCGATCGATTTGCATATTCCTATGAGTGTAACTATACCTATACTTGAGCAAAAAAAAAAAGCGACCAATGGAAACGTTTCATAATTGTGCACTCCGCCAGTTTTTTTTTTTTTTTTACAAAAAGGAAAGCATTTACACTTAACAAAGTAATAATCTCCTTTTCTTTAAATCTTAGTTTTTCTCAGAAAACATGACATTGGTAATGCTGAGGAGGACGTACAATTATACTGGTGATCTCAACGAATCGATATGCGTGAAAGCTCCGTTCAAGCCCACTGTGTACGAGAACCACACATTGGCAAGATCATTCACATATCGAAATATGAGCTCCATGAGCTTCCTTGATATTCCTAACGCAACTAGTATACGGCTCTGGTAAGTGTTACTATTTCTAAACACACATTTCTTTGTCCTATTATAATATACCATGGTGTTCCAACTAGCAATAATCCTGAAAATGTGGTATTTGTGCCTTAGCTTACTTTAGTTTTTCATACCGTTTTAAACTTCATCAGCATCGATAAAGCGACAACAATCAGGACGTATGGTTCCACAGCACATGTATTAAAGCACTAATAAATTAGGCGTATTCAGGAAATCAAGACATAATAAGAGCCTATCTGCATAATTTGCTCGTCTCGTGCCGTCCTCTCACCCGGTGTGCGCTGCCATACACTATAATGATAACGAACTAGCCCACCAATACAATTTAAACGAGTATCGGCCAATGCTCTCCTAATTGATTTGGCCCAAGCTTTACAAAGGGATGGACGTCTCTGTGTAGATTGAGTAGTGGTGCATATATCGTCAACTTAGAAAGCACGATAGCTACACTGACGTGTGAATTGTAGGTAAGGGAACGACGTAACACCAGCCCTCAAGCTAGAGCAGGGACGTTAGGTTTATAGCAACGAAGTGCGCGTTATATACCACGATGTGCGCATTATCAGTAGCGGTCGTCGGCGCTTCGCTATAGCCTGCAAAGCCATACGTGTACTACATATGTAATGTTTTTTTACATTGTTAGACAACCTTGCGACAAGAGTTGGCGTCGTCCTCACACGGTGCCTATATGTGGCTTTTTCCCAAACTCTTTGAAGCACTGGCGTAGCTGCCACATGGAATGCTTGAATGTCATGAAAAATACATGCGTTTGATCCCGTTTCGAGAGGCGATTTCAAATGCGCAGCATTTATTTGCAAATTCAAGGCACTTTCAGCGTTTCCATGTACAAATCTATATATTTATATTTGTAAATAATCTGTTTATCTATCTACATTTATTATCTAAGTTGCTGTAGACCAAAATCGGTAAGGGAGGGTAAGAGGGTTTTGCGAATATGACTATCTCGTCACTAAATGCATAACGTGAAAATTTTGTCGCGTACGTCATCAAACTCTTTCCTACAGACATGTGTGGCACATACCCGTATTCCACGGGCCGCGGTATGCGAATATGCGCCTCAGGTGACTGGCAGTTTATATCTACACAGGAAAGGTGAGAAGAGACATTGGTAATTTAAATGCGACACCGTTAAAAAAAACGACATCGACATTTCGGCCCCGACCAATGCAAATAATAAAAATGAGGATCCCAGCAGAAATCGAACCGAACAGCAGAAATCGAACAGGTGAGCGTCTTTCACTTGCTCCGTTACACAGTGTATTCGGGCGTCCAGAGCTGTTCCGCAGACGCAAGCTGCCGATATATGTGGTTGGGCGCCCGCAGCAGCTCTACGGATGCGAGCTGCCATCAAAGCCTGCGTCTGACGAGCTGCTGCAGACGCCTGTTAATGGAGCAAGCGAAAGAACCTCACCTCTCAAATATATTTCACGCATTTCATCGGCATGCAGTGCCGGAACGGCTTCACCGCGTTCGTTCTCCTTTGGACCCAGCTGCAGCATTTTCAACAGGCGTAGCACCACTTGCTTGGAAAAGCGGTACTGTGACAGGAATCCTGCGTCATTATAAGCCTCAATGGGATTCTGCCGAACCCTTAGAACTAGGCGCAACGGCGGTGCGTAACGATATGCTTCATCCTGTTTAATTTCTTCCACACGGCCAGCAAAGTCGGTGAAGTCGGCGACACAGCCATAGTAGTCGGCCATACTGTTTGACGAAAAAACGGCGAAAGTAGCACTTAAGGTAGCCAGTAGCTGTACTTTACTTTGTGGTACTTAAGTGCCGATTTAAGTTTAACTTAAGTACAACATTGGTCTGTGAAACGCGTTAAGTACCGATCGCTTACTTAAGTCATAAGTTAAGTATAAGTTTCGTTTGTGAATACGGGCCTAACAGACATTACATTTGTATTGCTGACCTGGCAAGCTATATTCAAGCGTTACTTGACTACGGAGGAACACGTTTACGTTAGTTCCGTGTTCACATCATCGCACCGTGCAGTTCGCTTCGTTTCGATATCACTGACGTCTATGCTCTAACGCAAATGCGGCAGTTACGTCAGTCCGTAAGTTGCCCGTTAAACGCCAGTGTAGTTGACGTTCCTGGTAAGCCCACGAAGTGCAAACAACTACTGCAGTTACAAAAATAGGTTGATCCACCTTCTAAGGCTTGCCTCAAAGCCATAAAATGCAGTATAGACAATAACTCTTCGCATGAAACCGATTCCCACAAGGAACGAGGCTTGCCGAGTTTTATTTTTTTCATTTTCTACTTCCGTTGAGATTTTTTGCTGACTGACAACGCCGCAGACGCAGGTGCCACATTTGTCATGACGTAGGCCTTTTCGTGCGATCGCGTTACGGTTTCAAAGTCCGGGTTGATATGAGCTCGGAATCACTTGTGGCAGATACCACGGGCCGCGGTCTGCGGGAATGTGCCACACGTGGCTGGTGAAGTGCAACGGGTTTCGTGATGTACGCAACAGGGATGTAACGTTATTCGTGTCACGACCTGCTAATGGAGTGCGCCATACACTAGTGCCCGCCTATTTCAATTTTGCTATCTAACAACTAAAGAGACGCCCTCGAGAGCGTGAAGACGCAGGCAGATAGATAGATAGATAGATAGATAGATAGATAGATAGATAGATAGATAGATAGATAGATAGATAGATAGATAGATAGATAGATAGATGGATAGGTATATAGATAGATAGATAGATAGATGGATAGGTATATAGATAGATAGATAGATAGATAGATAGATAGATAGATAGGTATATAGATAGATAGATAGATGGATAGGTATATAGATAGATAGATAGATAGATAGATAGATGGATAGATAGATAGATAGATAGATAGATGGATAGGTATATAGATAGATAGATAGATAGATAGATAGATAGATAGATAGATAGATAGATAGATAGATAGATAGATAGATGGATAGGTATATAGATAGATAGATAGATAGATAGATAGATAGATAGATGGGTAGATAGATAGATAGATAGATAGATAGATAGATAGATAGATAGATAGATAGATAGATAGATAGATAGATAGATAGATAGATAGATAGATAGATAGATAGATAGATAGATAGATAGATAGATGGTGGGGTACGCTGTCCGCAGGGAAAAATTCAAGCACTCGGAACAGGAAAAGTTATTTACACTCATCAAGGCAAACAGATACAGCCAGCTGAACATTTTTTTCTAAATTTCCAGGCCTATCACCAAGTATTTAATGCAGTTTTATACAGAACTCTCAACCACCGGAACGAAATATAACCTAAGCTACGTCAACACCACCCGTTTATGGAGTAAGTTCAACATGATTAACTAATATTACATTTAACATGCAATTTGGTGTAGTTCTGCACAGTTCAAGTCTCATAACCTTGCTCTCAAAAACGTATATGCTAATTTACCAATTTATTTTGGTACTACTCATTGATATAAACACAACAGTGGTACAAGTGCTATTGCTATAAAGAAAACCTCAAATGTTCCAGGACGCTTATGCTTCACCTTTAAAAGGGGCAATGGATTGTTTTATGCTGTGTCGCACCGCTATAGCAATGTGCATTCTTGGCATCTGTACGAAAATACCGTCACATCAAAACCTGCGCAACCGGACACGCACGTAAAACCAGATACACACACGAACGCAGACTTGCAACTAAATTATTCCACGCCGCCCTCCCAGGTAAATGAAGTTGAACTTTATTGTAAATTCCCGGGCATACCACAAAGTTTTTACTGCACTTTTATACATAAGACCCATCAACCGAACTTCTGGATGAAATGCTGTTTCTGTGGCGCTCGAATCTGCTGTGTGAGTTCTCTTCAATGATCTTGAACGAATATTCTCGATAAATGGTGTTGCAGGAGCGCGCAGTTGTGGCGGAGCTCTCAAGGCGCCACAGCAGATCAGCAGGAAGTTTGACAAAAAGTTCGAGAGGAGTTCGACAGCAGCTCTACAGCAGATAAACCGGAGATCCAAAAAGGGTTTTGCCCTCACATTCTGAGACACTTGAAAACACCCTCCGCAATTTTTTACAGAGAGAGCTCTATATGGCTAGGTGAAATGAAAAACCGTTCACCACAAGTTTCGATAATGGTCACCATTGGCTGCGCCGTTAAGTACGTTCTCTGCGTCGCATCCAAGCACGTGTGCCATTGGCTGCGCCGTCAGCGCCGTCGTTCATCCCTTTGCAGCCATGACACCTAGCCCGCGCGCAGCAGTTAGAACTTACAACTTCCACATGTGGAGGGCACAGATCCTAAGAACGCCCGAACAGCTGACAAGTTTCCAAGAACAGCGCCGACAGCTTATTCGTGAGACAATTCATGTTCGCCGGGCCGATGCAGCAGTCCGGGCACATGAACAGGCCCGGGGGGCGAAGAGCAAGCAGCAACTGCGCACCGGAGATCCGGTAGCCTTCCGAGCCTAATGCAAGCGACAACAGAGAGCTGAGGAAGCGGCGTTGTGGGGAGAGCTGCGCTAATGTGGCAATGGCTGGAACGCGTTCACCAGAGCCAACACCCGCTTTCGGCGGGCGTTGGCTCGAGCGGCACTATTGGCTCCCAAAGCATCGCTCAGTGGCGCTGCGACTCTTGACAGGCAGCGCCATCTCTGGCGGAAAAATAGAAACTGGGGGTAAGCGCCGCGCTTTTTCCCTTCTCTCCGCCGCGCTTCCGCTCGCTTCCGTGCACGTGCAACGCTGTCGCGCTGCGCTTTTTCCCTTCTCTCGCCGCTCTGCCGCTCGCTTCATCGCGCGTGCAGAGCTCTCGCGCAGTCCTTCGCTATGTACCGCGTGAAAAAGATCTCCCCGCTGGACAGGCACTTCGAAAAGCGAACGTATAATCAAAGGAGAGAAGTTCGTTAATCACGGTTATCGATGTTCCACGTTGTCAACTATGAAAAACATGTGATTGTTGTTTAGATGGGCATGCTGGCAGTGGCAAACGCGTACTGTAGTGAACGAACTTTCGCGGCGTGCAAAAAAGAAAAATAGAGAAACAAACAAAAACTACACGGCCGTGGTACTAAAAAGCCTGAGAAGGTTCGAGTCATGCCCTCCGTGCCGCTGGAGCATCACCCGCTGACTTACCCCGGGGCAGCTAGCTTAGCTTAGCTTAGCTTAGCTTTAACTGCTGCGAAGCAAGGAGAACTGCTCGCCTCGTCTGTCTGCCTGTCTTGTTTTTTTTTTTTTCGCTTCGTGCTTGCACTCCCTTTTATGAGAATATCGACTTTACAGGTGTATAAGGCTTGCTGCGCGAACGCGGCTCAGCGTGAGAGGTGTCGAATTTCAGGTGCGACGTGGTATCGGGCGACGAGCTCGCGCAAAGCGCACCCGTAAACGCACACTCGAAGCAATGTATGAGTGCGCGGTGCGCGTGAAAGAAAACCGCACAATCTCCGAAGATGGCAAAAACAATTCCTTAATTAGAGTGCCAGTTAGATTCAGCGGCTTAAATATATACCACCCTAAAAAAGCGACAAAGACAGAACAAACCATCAAAACGATGTCAAGTTAGCTAAAAATGCACAGGCGTTCGTTCCGGCGCGATGATGCAGCCTTGTGCGGAGTTCACTTGAACGCAACCAACACCGCAACGCTAACCGCGGTATGAGGTATGTGAGTGTGAACATCGAACGACGACAGCTAGGTCTCACGAACACAAGGAATCAAAACACAAAGTTGCTTCAACATACAACCGTAATTGGATGTAAAAATGCGAGACGGCGAGCAATCACTACTGCAGTCGTTGCATGCACGCGCCGCGTTACATGCTGATTCAGGTAGTCGAAACAAACGATTTCAAGCGAAGAGTTGAGTCAGCGAAAACGGAAGGCGAGACAGAGCTAGAACTTTATATTCCTTTAACTGCGGTGACCCACGCTTGTGTACTTTCTCTCTCGTACGACTTGTCCGGAAACTGATACAGTTTTACAGGCGGATCGCGTGCTGGATCGTCTGCACTGCTGTGGCACACAGTAATACTTCGGACCTCGCTTCCGCTCTCGTGGGGTCGCCATGGGTCGCTTCTACCATCGCATAAATGCAGCTTCGCACAGCAAGCCTCTCGGTTCAGCGTGCCAAGCTCACGGCACAACGTCTAAGCTCCCCGCACCGACCGAAGAACGCGTGCGCACGCGTGCCGCCGCTGTCGGCTGTCGGTGAAACAGGCGCGCCCTCCGCCGCGCTTATCCCCAGTTTCACGAGCGCTTCTCTCCAGAGCCGCAGCGCGGCGCTGTCGTCGCTCCGCAAACTTGAGCTTTGGTTCCCTATAGCTTCGGCTGCGACGTCTACAACCGCGTGTGGCCGCACGTTTAGCTTCGTTGGTTAACCATCTGTGCGGAGTGCTTGGGCGATTCTTCTTTTGGATGTGAAGCATCTTATGGCGAAGCTTAATCCGGTGGTGGTGGTGGTGGTGGTGGTGGTGGTGTGCCGCGTGGCCTCACTTACTGCGCATGCGCGAACCCTTTCAAACAAACAAAAAAAAACCTCCTCTCCCCCCTCTTTCTCCTCATCCCTCCCCGCGGCAACCACACCCTCACTGCGCATGCGCCTCCCCTCCTCTCTCTCCTCCTACGCTCCCCCCTCTCTCCCTCTAGGCATCCCTGCCCGTGGCGTCCACACTCCCACTGCGCATGCGCGTCTCTCCCTCTCTCTCCTCTCCTACGCTCCCCCCCTCTCTCGCCTCGCGACGCCGACGCAGGCAGCGTCTGCTAGCGAGTTTCTTGGTTGAAAAAACCGACTGCTCGCGCTGCACAACCGTTCACTGGCCACCCCGTATATATGGCAATGGATCTTGACCTGCAAGGTGGTGCCCGTGGGAGATTTCTCCTGTGTGTTGTTGAAGAATAAAAAAATTCGCAGCGTGCGCGTTAACTAAAAGCGGACTGCGGGTCTCTGTGTCCAATCGGAGTCTTCCGTCTCACACTGCCCATTAGCAGCGATTGGCATGTTCCAGTAGGAAACACCGCTCCATCACTGCGTGCTTTGCGCCTCCCCTGTTTTTTCTCCTGCGCAACGCTGCGATGAGCGCAAGCGCCAACGCCGCCGCCAGTGTAAGCGTTAGCGCCCGCTGCTTCACATCTACACATGGTTCCCTTTAGCGGGAGATGGTGTAATTTTTTATTCGATATATAGGAATAGTATAGGCGTGAGCACGAGGGGGGGCAAGATGGCTGCCCCCCCCCCCCCCCCACCTAGTCACCTAAGGAGGTGGGGCGCAAAGTCAGCCCCATACATTGGCATAATAGGGAGGAGGGCGCTGCGACTCGGGGGGGCGCAAAGTCAGCCCCATTCTATTCATTGACATAAGAGGTAGGGGGCCCTACGACTCGGGGGGGGGGGGGGCAAAGTCAGCCCCATACATTGAAATAATAGGGAGGGGGGCACTGTGACGAACCTTCAACCCCCCCCCCCCCCCCCCCCTGAAGGGGGAACCCTGCGCACGCCTGTCAGCAATAGCGAGGCGAACTTAGACCGCAAGCGAAAGCTTGCGTAGACGAGGAATCCGATGATAACAAACGTTTCCGTACGCGGGAGTGACGTGGCCTATAGCCGTAGCGCTAACTCCCCTCACACACTGGTGATCAAGTGTTGCAGCAGCCGTTCACATTCCACCGCTTTCCTACGGCGATGTGCGGACATGTAGTGTCGCCACAGTCAATGGAAATTTAGCTGCTGTTTCACTTTCACAGCGAAGCGACCTGTGCAGACCCGGGGCCGTCAGCTTTGTTGCCATGGTCACGACGAAAAGGTTACGCGACCAGAGTGAAGAGGAAGGAGTGTCACTAGAAGGCGAAGAAAACCGGGTCAAGTGATGAAGTTTATGTGAGGCGGATGATTCGAACAGTGGATTGAAAGGAGGGGGGGGGGGGGGGTCACACGATGAAGCTTACGTAAGACAAGAGATTCAAACAGTGGATTAAGAGGTGGTCGCGTGATGAAGCTTCTCTAAGGCTGGCGATTCAGAGTGGACTGGAAGAGCGTCACGTGCTAAAGCATACGTGAAGCGGGCGATTCAAACAGTGGATGGAGAGGGGGTCCAACAATGAAGCTTGTGTAAGATGGGCGAGTCAAACAATGGACTGAAAAGGGGGCCACATGATGCAGCTTACAAAAGTGGGCGATTCGTGCAGTGATCAGGAAGGGTGATCAATTCATTAAGCTTACATTAAGAGAGGTTGTTCAAACAGTGGAGTGAGCAGTTGCTTGCCAAATGGCAGAGGCTAGACTGGGGGTGACAGGTAAACCTACGTCAACCAAAGCCGCCTACTGGAACTAAGCACAAAGCACCTGGCTTAGCATAAATAAGGAAACAGCGAAGAAACAACTCGCAAAACTGTGCAAAAGGAAAGGAGAGGCTTGAAGGGACAGAATAAAGGCGTAGCAGCTTCGCTGTCAGATGGTTTTAAGAAGTGAAACTGGATGAACTTCTCTCCGAAGCACTTTCAAGGTACGATTTGGCTATGTGGAAATATTCGTGCCTGCGACACAGAATGCCCGGGTTTGATTATGGCTCGAACACTGAATTTATTTAAACCTTGTATTCTATCCAGATTTTTTGATCACCTACCACTCCATCGAACCTACAGTTTTTCGCGACAGTGACCCCTTGTCGTTATCCCGTTAAAGGAAATATAATCGAATGGCGCGTAAGCAAAGATATACTTCCCGGAACTTCAGTTACTTGAAGATAATCCGTCATAGCGTAAATTTATGTATACCAAATAAATTTTCGTATCTAAAACTTCGCAATTATCGACTGCGATATGCGAAGGACCAGTCGCGACTACTACCTGTGACTGTCGTACATTTTCGGATACCGTAATACAGATTGCGAGACATCATCCATTTTATAAAAAGTCCATGCTAATATCTCTATTCACCCTGAGCACTCGTATAATAAGGGCAACTCGCACTCCTAGTGGCCCTTCTCACTCGGCGTAGGAAATGGAATTCAGGGCAGAAATACCCTAGGAGCAGAACGACAGGAAAGGAAACGATAAGTGTCACCGCCCTTCACTTGGCTAACCAGCATATCTGATTGTCTGCAAGCGCGGGTGCTTAACAGAAGGTGTAAGATACTCGGCCTCTGAGCGTAATGTTTTAGGCTTGAAACTTTCCATCGCCAACATTCTTTAACAGTGAAGCTGTTAAGCACGGGGTATTTCCCCCAAAAAAAACCTCGCTTCGCCGTTGCCTAGCAACCACCCACGCCACAGCTACGCACCACGTGGACTCGCTTCGCTACCGCGTCACCTGCTGTGACGTCATGCCAAGCCGCGCATGGGCCCAAGCAGTAGCAACGAAAAAGCCGCCGCCATTAGCGCTCGGCAGCGGAACCCGCCGCACATAGCTACCGCGGTAGCTGATGTGACGTCATGCAAAGCCTCGCATGCGTAATAGCAACAGCCTCGGAGGAACCGCGTTAAAGGTACCGAAATGACCAAGTATAACCGCGCCAAGTTTAAATAAAAGAGTTACCCAGCAACGGTTTACGTCATTACATGCGCCATAAACAGACCTACAGCTCATGTGCATCCCCTCGGGATCGTTATAAAAGAGCCACTCGATGTCGTGCGGAGGCAGTTTATAGCTATGGGTCGTCTGAGGAAGAACCGCACACCTGCAGAAGGTACTGCTTATCGCGGGGCTCGACGTGCTGCAGAGTCAGAACGAGATCAGCGGCGGCAATCCTACCCAGCCTACTTGGACGGGGAGTTGGCTGACATGAAGCGAAAGAATAGGTCGATCCAATAGACATAAAAAGCTAAAAAATAGCCTTTCTTAAACCAAGTTTAAAACCTAGCCTTAGTCAAGTGTCCCAGCATTAGCCGATAAAGCCTCCTAGTTATATAACCAGCTTCGCTGTTATGAAGACCTGCGTGGCCCAGTGCAAGAACTTTTTTTATTTCCGTCGTATAGCGCATCATGCTACGTGTTACGCAGGACAATACTTTCTTAATGGTCAGCCTAAGCGTGTAGACTCGATGGAGTAAACAAGACCGCCTTATAAGCGCGTCATAGAGTTCCTCCGTTGCAACTGATGCGATAATGCGGGTAAAGACTACAAATTGTAAGCGCTGAATAGCTCTAACTATACTCCATCTCACAAATACCTTGCAGCACTGCCGAAGCTACGGGGCGTACGCAGGCATTATCCTTTCGCAGCACATAATACAGTTCCGGGCATAACTGTTTCATTATCAACGAGGTACAAGGGTTTTAGCTGTGCTTCTCGCATGACGCGTTACAGCGATACGTGGCACGTTAGGCCCTTCGCTATTGCACTACGCAATTTCTTATACGAGGGTGGTCCCATAAGTACTTAGCCTTCAAAAGAAAAAACGAAAATTTTGGAATGGTGTCGATTTATTTCTCAACATAGTCCCCTTTCAACTCTATACACATGACGCAGCGATCCTCCAACTTCTTGATCCCGTCTGAAAAATACGTTTTCTCCTGAGCTTCAAAGTAGGCTTCTGTGGAGGCGATAACTTCTTCATTCGACTCAAATTTTTTGTCCGGCGAGGGACTTTTTCAAGTTGGGAAACAACAAGAAGTCACTCGGGCCCAAATATAGAGAATACGCTGGATGGGGCACCACTTCGTAGCCCAGTTCGCCAGGTGTGTCGGCGCCGTCACCAGGCCCTCACACCTGGCGACGGCGCAGGTGTGAGCTGGCGCGTTGTCATGGTGGAAGAGCACCTTTTTCTTCTCCAAATGTGGCCGTTTTTTTCCCAGTTCAGCGTCAAATCGGCCCAGTAATTCGGCGTTGTAGGGTACTGTCACCGTTTTGCCCTTCTCAAGGTAGTCGACGAAGATCACACCTTGAGAATCCCAGAAAAATGGTGGCCATCACCTTTCCAGCCGATTCGACAGTCTTCGCCTTCTTCGGAGCAGGTTCTCCGGGTGCAGTCCACTGTTTCGACTGTTCTTTGGTCTCTGGTGTGTACCAGTGGATCCATGTTTCGTCGACGGTCACAAAACGACGCAGGAACTCCTTCGGATTACGCTTAAACAGCTTCAAACACTGCTTCGAAGTGGTCTCACGGACGCGCTTGTTGTCCGGAGTGAGCAAACGCGGCACTGATTGCGCCGACAGCTTTCTCATGGCCAAAATTTCATGCAGGATTTGACCCACGCGGTCTTTTGAGATGCCTACTGTCTCAGCTATCTCCCACACCTTCAGTCGGCGGTCTGCCAATACGAGGTCGTGGATTTTTGCCACGCTATCGGTCGTGGTAGCCGTTTGCGGGGTCCCTGGGCGAGGCTCATGAAAAACCAACGTGTGACCACGTTAAACTCATTGAACCAATTTTGGATGGTTGCCATCGAAGGAGAAGACTCACCGTAGACGGCATCCAGTCGCTCTTTGATTTGGCTGCGCGATTTTCCTTCCAAAAACAAAAATCAAATCACCGACCGATATTGCTCTTTTTCCATTTTTAACGGACACGCGAAAATCACCTGCTTCCTCAAGCGGCCAAAACAAAACCGCGAGCCCGATTCGACTGGACTTTTGCATGTGTCCCTCTAAGAGAGTGTACTCAACGTCAGTATATGCCTCATGCGATAGCATCGCGCTCTCGCGGTGAGGCTAAGTACTCATCGGACCGCCCTCGTATAATGCAGAGATTACCGGCTCGTAGCCGTAATAACACCCTAACCGCGATGACGTACAGTAACATGGCGTCCCCCATACACCCCAGACCATCCGCTTCCATCTGAATTCATGCTTCTGACTGGCTCTCTGGCAGGACAGCAAGAAATAAGTGGTATACGCTGCCATCGCTTAGTCTCATCTAACGCTGAGGGCACAGCATCAGGTATCTTTTTTTCGCTCTTATCTAGATCGCTCGTTTTTTTTTTTTTTTTTTTGATGCTGCGAGGACTACCGAGGCGGTGCCGAGCTGTGAAAGTGGTTTGATGTTAAAGGAGCAGATGCCGCCACAACATTAGCGTCGCTGATGCGTTGACGATGCGAAACACCCTGACTGTCTATATTGTTTTCTGTGCCAATAATTTGCTGCTCCACCCAAGAATGGTACGTGACCGCTGCTGAAATGCGTCGACCGTGCTGTCAAAAAAGAACTCGGTGAAAACGCCAGTAACAACGCTGTTATAAAAAGAACCGCGTTCCTCACAAACGCCAGCGAACACGTCCTGTACAAGTGGGTTTCTGAACATAAAGAAACGGCGAGGTGGCGTTCCCGCAGAGGTTCTTGCGGTTTCTATTAACTGCAAGGAGCAAGTATCGACAAGGTTTCTTGCGGTTTGTGTTAACTGCAAGGAGCAAGTATCGACAAGGTAGGCGAGCTTACACCAAAGAGATGACGAGCAGACGACGCGATGCGCATGAACACGTCTTGAAAGGGCTTTCGCCTTTCCTATTGGCTAACAAGCCCTGCAGCTTCCACAGTGCTGCAAGGTACTTCTGAGATGGAGTATAGTGTATCTCAATGCCCTTGATTGTGTTCCTCTTACATTTTACGGACCGAAGTGGTGATAAAGGTACCCATACTAATAAAAAATCAGAGATCTTGCATGAATTGTTCTCGTACGTAGCTCTCTTAAATCGAACCACATAAATAATCTGCGCAATTCGTTCTAGCAGAATTCTGATTAGAGCTAGTTGGTACTGGTTCATAACTGAGGATACTTTAGGCGCAAATTAAACGAGGACACAAACACAAAAGAACAGGACGGGCGCCGAACTAGACCACCATCGGCGCCCGTCCTGTTCTTTTGTGTTTGTGTCCTCGTTTGATTTGCGCCTAAAGTATCCTCAGTTATGAATCTGCGAAAGTTATTCATTTGTATGACCGCTAGAAAATATTCCCTGAAAATATTTATCATGACTTAGTGTTTTACTTATATGCAGCTTTCTACGGCTACAACCTCCCTGATCCAACGTGGCGATTCAAATATTGCGATGACAACTGTTCTGTCCTAGAAGTTCTCAATCAGGATGCTTCTATTGTTGGTACGTTGGGACACTACGTTTATATGCGTTCTAACGGTACTTTTTTTCTGTTTCTACCTCATATATTTACCAAGCCTTGTTCCATCTGTATGATTTCTGTAAATGGTATTTAATACATCACCGTTTTCTTTCTACAAGTTCTAGTAGCATTTATTGAGTGTTATTGCTTCCGCCGATGCAGTTGTTAACAGTTTCTTGCTCTAATTACTCTTTTCATTGTACTTTCCCTTTAAAGTCGTCAGTGGTGTACTGGATTCACACATTCGCATTGCCTTTTCGACATCATCCCAATGCTGTTACACTTCCTCATTATCATTGTTGGACGTTGTAGCGTACCCTTGCTTAGGTGATCCCTCTTATTAAGTTTCAGGGCCTGCGACCTTTAGCAGCGGAGCAATTTAAAGTCGGGGCATTCAATGGGAGCGTTCTCACTTCCTAGCAGTTATGCCCCACAGAACTAAGACAAACCCCACTATTCACCACTGTCGACTAAAAATGAAGTGCGCGGGCAAAAGGGCAGGTGCCACGGGGAGAAAAAAAACAAAGCTATAACAAAAGACAGAAAGATAGAGAACGAAACAAAGCAAGAAAGCAAGAAAGAAAGACCGACAGACAACGAGAGAGAAACAAATGAACATGGGGAGAAATAAAGAGGGAACGGCAGCGGGAAAGGAAGAACGAGATTGACAGAGAGAGAATGAAGGAGAGGAAGAAAGAGAAAAGAAGAAAAAAGGGATAAATTAAGAGAGAAAGAAAGAAAAAACTTTGTGGGAGACATCTGATTGGGGCAGCAAGAAAAAAAATTGGTAGATCCCACGTACTTTGGGAGTCAATGATATGCGAAACATGCATCAAGAAGTTTGCAATTTGCCATGTGGCAGTTTTAAATTTAGCACTACCTTACGAGCAGGATGGATGTAGTACTCAGTGAACGTATGCCGAAATTTAATACGCATTCAAGAATCTAGAAAACATGCAATTGTGACAACTGGTTGTTCATAGTTGCGTAACCTGGCCACCATTAACGTGTGCACTACCAACAGCAGCAGTGTTAGGCTTAAATATGATTTTGCTATTACTCCGTGATATTGGTCCCGCGAAGCGTAATACTGAACCATATGTTCAATTCTTTTGGTTTTGAGGCAAGTGTTACGAAGTGGATCTACGTTAAGGGCAGTAGTTCTATGCACATTAGGGGCTTACCAGAAACATGCATTACACAGGCGTCACCTTAGAGCAGAGACGTCAGTATTATCGAAACGAAGGGCGCCTTACGATTTGACGACGTGCCTATCACACATAACGGTCGCTAGCGTATTCCCCCGTGGTCAAGCAACGCTTGAACACAGCTTGCTGAATAATAGGAATACAAATGAAATGTTTGTTAGACTGCTATGAAAGTGGAGTCAACATTGGAACCACAATAGACGTTAAACCAGGCGTGACGTGTGTCACAGGTTTACATATGTAACGTTTATTGCTTTGTTATAAACTACATAGCCAGTACTTCAACCACAATTGAAGTTTCACCGACCTTACGCCTTCATAGTGTCTTTTTCTAAAGCAGTTTCAAGACCTAGCCTGGCTCTGTGGTAGAATAGCTGAATGCTTGGGTTCGATTCCTCCTTAGATCTTTATTTTTTATATATGCATTCTTCGGGTCTACGCTGCCGATGTCACATTCTCTTAGCGCTCTCACATTTAAGTTACTAATGTCCGTCCTCGCTGTTCCGGGATAGATATAAACTGTCAATGACCTGTGGCGCATACCTGCGTACCACGGCCCCTGGTATACGGGTACGTGCCACATGTGTGTAGAGAAAAAAGTTTGACGACGTCCGCGACAGGATTTTGACGTTATTCATGTCGTCCCCCCCCACAGTCATAAGGCTCAAACTCTCTTACCCTCCCAACCAATTTTCGTATAGACCAAGTTAAAGAGGCGATCACGAGAGCACCCAGACGTAGGCGGCTAGATAGATAGATAGATAGATAGATAGATAGATAGATAGATAGATAGATAGATAGATAGATAGATAGATAGATAGATAGATAGATAGATAGATAGATAGATAGATAGATAGATAGATAGATAGATAGATAGATAGATAGATACGCTCAAAGTGCCTGCAGTCCGCTAAGAAATGCTTCGCATATAAAAGATGCGTATGACCTTGTTTGTAGCATGCAGACACCATGCAGACTAATGTGAAGCAGCCAGCCTCACACTCTAATCAGCCTTCGCGACGCTAACTCGCTGAAGCTGCTTCAACGCTTTTTTACCCACTCAAGCCTTGGTGAAGTAGACGAGCATTCGCCGTCGCTGTGGGAGGTAGAAAATTGCTTCCGCCGGGTTTTTAGTGGTAAGTTGACTGCAGGCGCTCTTCCGGCATGGGGCTGGGCCGAACGAAGTTTATTGTAGCTTGGGAGGCACCCACCCAGGGCGACATTACCAAAGTGGGCCCGCAGTTCTAAAACAAATGACATCCCTTTTTTATTGCGATGTTATTGCTTTAGCTATTACATGGACACTCTCCGCGAATTTTCGCCGTCGTTGTCATGTCCCGTATACGTATACATATGTATAAAGATATACATAAAAGCCACAATTGAAAATAAATGGGAAGAAATCATTTTCTTAGTGCGCCTCCAGGATTCGAGCATGTGGCCCCTCGCTCCGCGGCGAGCTGCGTTAGACAGCTCTGCCACGTGTCATTCTTTGGTACGTAATGCCGCGCAATTTGTATGTACCATTTAGCGCTGGTAGTACGCCAATCACGGAGAAGCTTCAGCGTGTTCCGTACCACCTGCGAGATGGTGCGAGGAGCGCACTTTTGTGTTTCCTCAAATAAACTTCAGTTGTTAGTTTGCGCTATTATGCTGTAAGTGTTCCTTTCTAGTACTCGTGTTTTCTGCACAGCGTTACATCTTCCATTATGCTGCACCAACTCGCCCACATCAAGCTCCTTCTGCTTCACATTTTGTTTTAACTGCTTTTGAGACGGGCACTACAAAGTGGCCAATTTCTGTACCCATTATTGATGTGGAACCACGGGGAAGGGATGCATCGAACACCACCGCGACGCAGGATGCGTAGAAGGATTGGGACAAGCGATACTTGTAGCGCGCCTGAGTCAAACAACTGTGAAAGTTGTTAGTTCCCATTCGTCCTGTGGATACATGTGCGTTCTTTTGCAAGTAGAGATGCAAGTAGAGAAATACTAAAAATCTAAGGAAGAAGTGGGAATCGAACCCAGGCCCTCTTTGTGTCAAGCAGGTGTTCTACCACAGAGCCACTCGTGTTTCAATATCTTTCGAAAAAAGGTAGGCATATAATAATGTCTTGTAGTGTGAGGAGTTTACTTAACGGATGTAACGTTGCGTAGCACAAATGTAGAATCGCAGCAGGCGTCAAAACATGTGAATAGAGCCGCGAGTGGGCTCAGCTGTGTGTGTGGCCTTACCGACGCGTTGTGAGTAATTCGCCAATTTGTAAATGTAATAAATACGACGTAGAGAGCACTTCGCAACATTACTTACCGTAGGCGTTCTAGGATAGTTTTAACGGTTGTGGTGTCCACATAAAAGCGAACCAGGCTAGCGTTCTACTTTTGAAGGCGAAGTTCAAACGCACTTTTATTGTCTTTACCACCTCAATTACTATTCTGATTCATTTATAAGATTGCTTTTATCTGAAGAGACAATAGGTCGTGAATTATGGACTACGAGGACATAGTTGTTATATTGGACGAGGTGATGGACATATTGGCCGTGTAGTCAGGTAAAATGTGATGGTGGTGCACCAGTTAGTGATCATGCCGGGAATCTCGTGGCAGGGAGGAAGCAGGAGTGTCGGCGTTCATGTTCTTATCATCTCTCAAAGTACGCCACTCACGGGGCGGTGATAGCAAAAACATGATGTGGGCGGCGAAAAAATTATCTGTCGGCGGTCGAATTCCCTAATCTCGGATCATATAAAAGTCTTCGATTTGACCTCCTCAGAGAGCGTCAGAGGCTGTGCCCGACCCACGGGAATATTAAAATTTCATAATTAAGTCACCGGTTCTGTTTTTTGCACGTACGGGCGCGGGCGGCCTCTGGAAAGAAAGAATAAGCCTTTATTGCGAGCAAGCCCACTGTGCGCCCAAGGGGGGCGGCCTCCTAATTCCAGGTAGGCGCGGGCCTTCGCCATCTCCCGCGCCCGTTGAATCACGCTTCGCTGATTCTTCAGGCTTGGGTTCTATAACTTGGCCTCCCACTGCTCTTCGGGTAGTGTGGCGGGCTCTAGGCTTTTGTCTGCATCCCCATACCATGTGGCATAGGGTGTCCGGGACATCACAGTACTTGCAGATGTACGAGTACTCAGTTGGTGAGATACGGTGAAGTAGTGTGCCGTGAACGTAAGTGTTCGTTTGCAGCTTCGTGAGGATTACTGCCTCTTCCCTAGTAAGGCTGGGGTGAGCTGGCGGATAAATTCTTCTGCCTATCCTGTACTGCTGCAATATTTCGCTGTACTTTTTCGGTACTTCTTCCTTCCTGCTCAGTGCGTCTCTGGAAACATAAAGAATTTGCCGAGGTGGGTTGTCTTGGTTACCGCTTGCCACTTTCCACGACTTCATTGGAGTCGATTACAACGACGGGAGAAAGCGCGGATGATGTGATTCGAATCGTCGTCGCCCCTTCGCAGCATTTTCCTTGGCTAATCGTGCTGGATAAAATCATCGTCAACACTGTCGTTCTCGTTCGGTACCACACCACGCTGCATGGTAAGCGGCATCCTTCTCGGCAGTGCCAACGTTTCTTCGTCGCCCCATGGCTAGAAGCAAGGTTTGGGTTTTGGCTAGTTGGTGATCCATTAATAATACACAGCGCAGAATGAACAAAGGACGAGAAAAGGAACCACAAAGACAAGCGCTGACTTTCAACTGAGGTTTAATGAAAACAAGCATGCAATATAAGTCTCCCAAAACGCATTACGTGAGTGCCACGACAATCGCATACTAACTTCACCACGTCTAACAAAAGACTCTTATCGGAACCTAACAAATGCACGATAAACACGCGCGCAGACCAAATACCAACCAAAGGAGTGCACCGGTACTAAGCATCCAAAAAGGCTAGTTCCTTCTGGGTCAACGCAACCGAAGGTTTGCTGACGCAATTGCCCTTGGCAATGAACGAATGTTTAGCCAGGACCGCGGTTTGGTCAAACGTAGGAGTGCATCCACACTGAGCGCAGTGCTGGGCAAGGAAACCGTCGTTTCTTTTCTGCACCTTCAAATTGTGCTCTTGCAACCTGATATTCAGGCAGCGCCCCGTCTGCCCAACATACTTCAGACCACAGGAAAGGGGAACACTGTACACGACTCTGTCAGCACATTCAACAAATTGATTTTTGTGTTTCACTTTACATTTGCGTGACGCCTGCTTCACAGGTCATGTTTTTGCACATAACTGATGCAGTTTGTGCGGCGCAGAAAAAGAGAACGGAAACGCCCGAACGACTGCCTATCTTTCTGAGTCGATGTGACACACAGTGCAAGTAAGGAATAACTGCGAACCGCTGCCTTGACACCGGCTGTTCGTCGCGAACTCTGTTAGACATTCTGACTTTTCTTCTTAGTGCCTCTGCGACAGAAATAAGCAGATGTGTCGGGTAGCCTGCTCGCTCAAACCGAGTTATTTGCGCCCTGAAGCTGCCATCAACAGCGTGAGGGCAGGACCTTGTGAGTGCATTTAAAAGACAGGTGTGCACAATACCTCTTTTTACCAGCTTGCTGTGGGCCGACCCGAGCGGCAGAAGGGGCTTATTTCCCGTGGTTCGTACTTCCAGCACAAGTAATTGCCCGAGAGGGTCAATCTCAGGTCTAAAAACCGCATCGAACCGCCTTCCGGAACCTCATGGGTCAGCGACAGCGGACTTAGGCACTCTTTGAACGTTGCTAACGTGTCCTGAACGGCAGCGTCAAAAGAAGCATCATCACTGTCCATTAGGACCAGGTAGTCGTCCACATATCGAAAGCATTTTTTTAACGCGTGAGTCAGATAGCCGGCTACACACCTTTCTGTCAAGATGCGCAAAAAACAGGTCTCTTAAAACTGAGGCTATACACGAGCCGATACATACTCCCGGATTTTTGAATGAACAAGTCGTCATTCCATTCAGCTACTGTCGAGTGCAAGTAACATTTCAGCACATCCAAAAAACCCCCCGAGGTGACCCCGCACTCATTTTGAAATGTTACAACACCGTATGAAAAAATCGCCTCTTCTACTATGGACAAAAGTTCTCTGTGCGGTAAAGAATAATACAGATCCTTAACATCTATGGAAAGGCTTTATAGGCTACATTGCTGTGCTCTGCGAGGAAGCTAATGATTTGAGGGGAATTATTGACCAGAAACGGGTCATCAACATGTAGCAACTTCAGTTCCCCTTGCAACCAAAGTGCCACTGACTTTTGCCACGTGTCCTGCTCAGAGACGATAACGCGAAAGGGTACGTCTACCTTATGCGTCTTTGCTGAAAAAAAACATTCGTAACGCCAATTTCTCTTTTTTTCCCACTGACTGTGCTAAACCTGTTAGGTTGAAATCCTAGCACAGACGTATCGCTTTCGCCCTGGCAGCTTTCAACTTAATATCCTTGCGCAGGTCGAAAACAGAGCTAATGGCTGAGCTAGCCTTCTCAAGAAACATGCCGTTGGTAGAAGTGATGTGCCACCGCAAGCGCACAGACTTTTCCTGCTCTTCCTACGGAACAGAGTGCGGGCGCAGTAGCGCACGACAACAGCTTCGCTTCGGGCGCAGCGTCAAGGCCGTTTGGAAGTGCCGAAGCAAGTAACGCGTAGTAGAAAAGGGTGAGCGCAGCGTCTAGGAGGTAGGTGGAGCTAAGCGCAGTGTGGTGCGACGCTGCACGGCGCTTTCGCAGGAAGGTTTCGAGGAGCTGGTACTGTGTCAGCCGAGGCATCAATTGTTGCTAGGCGACCCAGGGATATTTTTTCAGCGCCGGAGAAATGACGGTGAGCCGCAACAGCTTCTCTGTTAAAACTACGCTGAATGGCGTGCTAGTGATATGCCGCAATAGCTTCTGTGTTAAAACTACGCTGAATGGTGTGCTAGTGATATGCCGCCTATGTTTCCGTGACACAATTGTGGCATCTGACCCAAACGATTGTCAAGTATTGAAAAAGAAAAACACGGAAAGTCAGCAAAAGGAAAGCGAGAACACAAGTTCGTCATCACTAAGCGGTGGACGTCGTGGGAGATGCCAGACATCATAAACCTGTACGAGCGCCAGTAATGCAATAATAAACAAGTGAGGATACACCAGACTTCAGTCATTAGAGACCCACCCACTTCAAGCTTTATATAAATATTTTACGATGGTAATTACGAAAAGAATGAGTGGTAGACTTGACAATAATTAACCTAAATATAAAGCTCGCTTCCTGGAAGGGTACACGGCAGTGGATCAGTAGTTAATGTGGCCAATTACGTGATTGAAAACGCTGATGCGCGCAAGAAACAGCTTTGTAACATTTTACTGCAATACGATAAGACAACTGGACTTAACGCAAAGCAGACGAGTCATGAAGGGCTAGAGAAATAGGTCAGTACTTTGGCAAATAATAATAATAATAATAATAATAATAATAATAATAATAACAATAATAATAATAAGAATAAGAATAATAATATTTATTGTCACCTTGAGTAGTACACCGATAACAGGCCTGTCAAAGACAGGTGGTGGCTTGGAGGACTAGGCACATCGGCAAACGAGAGATGACGTACATGTTGTAAAGCTTGTCACGTAAAATAATCAGAGAAAGAAGACATGTAACTCTTTTACACTGCATTTAAACTCAATAAGATACATGAATCCAACTAGCGGGAGCAATATTACCTAAACAGCAGAATGTGAACATCAGGATTGAGCAACTTTAAACAGATTATACCCGGCATGAAAGAAAGTAAAAGAAAAATAGTAGTGCGATAAATGGTGCAGCAATTAAAGCGACTTAATGATGTTTCGTAGACTGCGTTTCACCATCCAGGCTACAAGCGCTTGAAAGTAAATGCGAAACAGCAAAGAATATGGGTGCCACATGTTCACGTATTTTTCCATCCCCGGTGTACACCCCCTCAGCAACATAGGTACCTCCCGCTTGCCATGCAGAAAAATAATTTTTCGCAGGATTGTGATCATTGAAAAAGACAGTACTTAGAATTTTCTTTTCTTTAGGAACCTCTATGCTGACGTTTCCTGAATGACCGGTGTCATTATTATTTTAAAACCTCGAAGAGGTACACTGCCTCGGTGTACTGCACTACCGATTACTTCGGGATGATGTAACGTGGTCCAGGATGCTACACCCACAAGAAACGCCGTTATAGTTGGTTGGTTGGTAACAACTTTATTGTTAGTCCGGCAGAGCTTTTGCCGACCGGGCCTCCCACGTGGGGACGTCGAGGCCTTGCCTCACCGCCGCCTCGCGGGCCTGCTGGACGGCCCAAAGTTGGTCACCGAGACTGGGGCTGCGCAATGCAGCGGCCCACCGCGGCGGAAAGGTTCCGGAGTTAGCACCTTGTGGGTTTTGAGTACAATCCCAGAGCATGTGGGTTAATGTGGCAACCTCAATACGGCAGACGTTGCATAGATTTGTCGGGTAAGTATTAGGGTAAAGTCTGTTATACAATGCGGGGTTGGGGTACGTGCGCGTCTGCAGTTGTCGTAGGGCCGCCTCCTGCGTCCTGTTAAGCTTGTCGCTGGGTGGAGGGAAGGTTCGGCGGGCCAGGTAGAAGGACTTGGTAATTTCGTTGTAGCTCGTCAAACGGTCTGTGGTGTTGCCCCATAGACGACGGTCGCCGGCGCGGTTCGTGAGCTCGCGCGCCTTGGCGTGTGCCGTCTCGTTTAAGTTGCAGTACTTCTCGGATACCTCTCCCATGTGAGCCGGGAACCACAAGATTCTGGTTTGAAGATCTACCTCCCGCTGGACTTTGCTATTATATCGGCAAGTATACCGTGCGAGTACGCACAAGAAGCGGAGGAAGTCGCGGTGGCGCTCGCGCTCACGGATCCGACATGCACAACTGTCCTCTGCGACTCGAGGCAAGCAGTCAGAAACTTCGCCAAAGGATGGATCTCGCAACGAGCGGCCAGAATCCTTAGCAATAGCAAAGTCCAGCGGGAGGTAGCCGTTATAGTATTGCTTAAATTTTAGCGTACCCGAGGAAAAACTAAGTTAAGCTCTGAAGCCTTGTTCATTATTGCGACAGCAATTATGCCGAAACTAGATGGTCTTTTGCCGTAGCCGTCATGTTCCGCATAAAAGTCCAAATCGATAACATTCCCCGCGTCATGTATATTCAACCAGCTGGTGAAAGCGGGTCTTGACCGAGCATGAATGGAAGGGAGGTGGGAGATGCCGCTCGAGCACCAAATAATAACTTTGATTCTAAGGGGGGTGGTAGCAATCGCTAGCGCGCGCGCGATCTCGTTCGGCACACATCAGTAGACGGCTAGTATACACTTGTACGTGCCGCGCTTTTAACCCGAAGAGACTGTGAAATCCTCTTCTATCCCCGAAGCCACCGTTTTTCCTTACGCCAGCGTTATGTAGTGTTTCGCGAGACTAGATCTAAAAGAGTTAGCTGCCAGCCTTGCTTTCGTATAACAGTCATTGATTCGCCATTGTGATGGAACTGTGGTATTTTAATTAGACTGAAATCTTAATACGTTACGTCGTTTTTTTTTACAGTTTGGATGATGCCCTTTAGCAAGGACATATAAGAACCGAGCGGGCTTTGGCATTCGCCCTCTTGCGTTTAAAACGAATTATGCACTCCTTATAAGTTATCGCTTCGAGCATTATTGCGTCCATAAGAAAACATGAAATTTTATAATTGTGTTCGTCCGAGCAGCCATGCCTGGTTCGATTTGTTGCGTGCAGCAAAAAGACTTTAAGTGCTTTAGAAAACACACATGTATACATATTGTTCTTAAGTGATGTTTGGAGATTAAAAAATGTGTAACCTTGGTCCGCTAACCTACGTTTGACTAATGTCCATCGTTTTGTTCCCAAGAGCTGTAAAATCAGTGTTACATGTATCTTTCGGCTCAGATTAGCCGAATAAACAGCTTGCGTGGGCACAGGGTGCATGTGCTGTGATTTGGAGATGTTCGAGAAAACAAAAATATTGAACAATAGAAAAACTAAAAAAAGCGGGGAATTTCACCAGTCTTGTTTCTCACTTCGTCGTTCCCAAGTATATAAAATTGTAGGAGATTCGTTACAGGCAACTTTGACTGTCGTTAAAATGATTCCTTGCGACATGGTAACAATATATATGATATGAAGAGTTCAATGTTTAAATGTTCCATGTCTTTCTTCTCTGTAGGTAACAAGAAATGCGAACTGTGGGTGAATACACGGCTCGGTGAAAAGCCTAACCTAACTCAGTGGAATGAAACACATCCATGCGTAAAATACTTCAAGGAAAATTGTCAGGCGAAATACCCTGTGCAAGTCTATGATCCATTGCTGTGCGAGTCGACTACAAAATAAAAAAGAAGTACCAATGCTGAAAATTGATTCATGATAATTTACATGTTCTCAAAACAGACAGATTAGGACCCTAATCTTTATTCTCTATCAAGAAGAATCGCGTAAGAAGGGGGGCATTAATTAAGTTGTTTTTTTCGTTCACACCAATAGAAGACGAAATATTCCAGTGTAAACGTTGATGTCTACAAGGGTGCAGGTTCAAATTAAACATCACGCGGACAGCACTTGCAAAATTCATTTGCGAACAAGTGCGCGTGTGTGTGACGTCATACAAGGCTACACAGACTGGAAGCCACCGAGGTATCCGGTGTTGCAATGCGCAGTGTTGGTGGCACTCAAGGTTAGAAAACGGGTTGTTCATAGTTAGGTGCAGTGATGTGAAAGCTGTGCCAATTGCGCCACACTGCGCCACGTGGCGAAACCTGCTACATCCTGCTATCTCTCGGCAAAATTTGCATTATTTGCGCCAAACACGCGCCAAGATGTACGTTTTGCGTTCTTTTGATGAGAAACGCGACGACAGGCGCTTGAAATCCAAACGTTATCCCTGCAATTTCGAGTGGTCGTTGCAGTAGACAGGAAAGTGCTATGTAGTTGAAGTAGTTGCTGGGCACATCCTTTCCAAACAATCTGAACTCGTCCTTACTGCGAAACTTACTGGGTTAGTTTTCTATTACTACTACACCATACTGTGAGATAACATTAATGAGTTCAATAAAGTAGATTCTAACGGTTGCGGTTACAGTCAGAAAATAGTAATAGTGACCTAGATGTTCCTGGACGACAGTGTTACTTGACTGACTGTAGTAGGACACATTCATTCAGTAGTTCAGTACGTGTATATGGAACCGATCGTTTATTTAACTTTATTTTTAAATTTCTAGTGCTAGATGTTCTTGTTTACTTCTAAAATATTTCATGCAGGGTATCTATGTTTTAAGACCACACAACGGGCAGACTTTATGAACAATACCACGTGCCTTGCAGTGCAGGCCCGCGGCCAGGAATTCTTTTTTTTTTTTTGGGGGGGGGGGGACTTCTTGTAGGCCTTGAAGAACAGCTACTTTCATTATCTTTTTCTTGGTAAAATACCCCGCTCCATCCGAACTTCGGGGAGGGGGGTGAAGGGGAGGCCCTAGGGCACCAGCTTGGCTACGGGCCTGATATAGTGTAGCAAAACAGCCATTTGGACTAGTTGGTAAAGATTCATTCTAAAGGCAAAACAGTGTGTTGTCGTTCTCTGCTCTTGTCTCTGTTCCGTAGTGCGCCCCACTGTTTTGCCTTTAGACTGATATAGTGAATGTCACTCTGCTGAGAATGGTTGCTATCCCAGTATTCCGGCATTTCTCGGCCTCGGCAACTGTACATGTACATGTTATACAGCCTGTCAAATGTAAATACGAACTCCCACTCCCTCATGCTTGTGCACCCAGTATTCTAATAAAGCATCAAGGAAAGCCAGAGTCAATTACAAAACAATTGGGGGGACCCTTAAGCTTCGTCTTTAAGAGTTGAACGCGATAACGATATCCTGTCCCTAGTGCGAGCTTCAACCACTTAGTGCATACGCCGTAATGGGTAGAATGCTTTAAACTACGAGCAATTATGAGCGGGGGAATGCTTTCGAACTTGCTATGCACCCACTACGTGGTCTTAAGGGAATACGCGCAGTAACGTGTGGCCTTTTATAATGGGTGGTCGGCTTTCAACCACTATGGCAATACGACATTCACATGTTCTGACGCCCGATGGCAGTGTTCGCTTGTACCACGGAATATTACTGCGATATTACATGTTGTATGGTGATGCCTGTATACAGGACGCATGTGTTTCTAAAGCATCAAAGTTATTTTCACTGCATTTCCAAGCAGAGGAAGTTATTTTCAATGCAGTTACAAGCAGAAGCGTGGCTGTGTGGTAGAACACTTGCTTGTCACGCAGACGGCCTGGCTTCGATCCTCACGCGGACCCGGAAATTTCAGGAGCTCGCTCCTTATGCTCGCGCCTTGTCCGGCGGCGGCGGCGTGTACACTTCTCCGCTCAAGGCGCCAACTTTCCGGTGATTTCAAGAATGCTCACTAGATGGCGGCGCCGCTCAAGGCGACGCACATCACTCTCGGCAGTTGCGCTTTCTTTCTTTTCGCCGGGACCTCACACAGTGAATGCTCTTCGTTACCGCTCGGCCGCATGAGCACCGCAGATGCCAAGGCAGCAGCGGGGCGGATTCGCCGCCCGAGCGCCGCATGTAATATATATATAACAACGTTGTCACGTCTATATATGATGATAGGAGATGCGTACGGAGGATTCGCGGGTTACCCGATCATCTCCGAGCAAGCTCCTCTAACATCATTCACTTTGTGGATATGGCAGTGATTTTTTTTAGTATTTATTTTATTTGCATCTTTCTCGATTTTGCGGTCACGGACAAGATAATTATTTTTCGCTCACCACCAACGACGCCGACACCGATGCCGACGCAGGAACTTCTGCGAAACGAGCTCTTTAACGCTATCGCGTTAATACCAAGTGAATTCCTGGGAAGTGTTAGGTGGTTTGAGCTGACTGGACTTAACAACTTTTGCGAGTGGAGAGCAGTGACCTAATTTCATTTTAGGAGTACTGCAAATGAACACGCGTGCATTTGTGCATAAATGGATGCCGTTTGGACATGTGTTGCAACTTCTGCGGCTTAGACTTGAATATTTGCATCCGAAAATGTGTGGCAAGTGACTGCTCCAAACGGTTGTTATGCTGCTCCAAAAGGAGATGTTTGCTGCTCCAGGAGCTGCGCCAAAATGGCTTTGGTCAATCACATCACTGTAAGTGCCTAAGCTTAGTAAAACATAGGCTTCTATAACGCCGTAGAGCCAGCTAGAAAATGATGGATTGGAATTGATAGCAGCGGAATAAAATTCACAGGCTTATCATGGGCGGTTTTTCTTTTCTTTCAAGCATTCTGCCATGCATAGTGCATAGCGTCTCAGCCACACAGGTAGTCGTTTTCATTTCTTTCTCGTCAAATCCGCATCGTACAATTGAAGGGGAGGCTTCAATGATAGTCGCAAACATTACATTAATGTGGAGTGGGGCGGAAGAATACATCAACGCATAAAATGATAAAATTAAAAATAAAAGATGCACTGCCTGGAGCCGCTAAATATTGCAGGAGAAAATGACAAATGAGATAAAAGAACAAAATGCACAAAATTTTTGAGAGAGGAAGAAAAAAAAGAAAACTATGAATAGAAAGCCTACCCTAACCGTATGGACCTCTACAGGAGCTACCCACACCTATACCGGCACAATAAATGCAAACTTTTCAAAACAAAAAAGGGCTTCGTATAAGCATATACTTTGGGAATGGCCCAATTTATCAACAAGTTCTCTGGAGGCCCTCCGGGAGCGGTGCACTCTAAGGCAAAAGGGTGTTAAAAGGGTGTGCCGTTCGTCCCCTTGGGGACTAATGGGGGCTGCCAGAACCATTAGTCCCTTTAAGGACTAACGGCGCCAGGTCTAACAGTTAGTCCCCTCAAGGGACTAACATTTAGTCCTCACATTTACACCTTCGCGGGCAACCGTTAGTCCCCACAGTTGCACCTCAATGGACTAACATTTAGTCCTCACATTTACACCTTCGCGGGCAACCGTTAGTCCCCACAGTTGCACCTCAATGGACTAACATTTAGTCCTCACATTTACCCCTTACCAGTCAACCGTTAGTCTCCGCAGTTGCATATATCGGACGAACGGTTGCTCCACTCAAATGCTCCACTGGGATGAAGTTTTTATCCTCAGTTCAAATGATGCGTTAATCCCCAGGGATGATTTTGCACAATTACTCTCTACAAGGCTTAATACTTTTCTCGCGTGTTTTACTCCGCAGTGAGCAACAAATGGCGCGGAAAAGAACACGCGAAAAAAATATTTAGTCATGCTTGTTTCACTGCTTTCGCAGTCAATGCAACAACGAAAGACAAAAGTGAGACAATAAAATGTTTTATTTTTCTATGTACATATTAAGTTTCTGCATTATTTCAGTGAATTCGCTGCCAGATGTCAAATTCAGGTCCAGCCACGTTGTCATATCTCGTACAGTCGTCTTAGTCAAGCTGCTCCAACGGAAGCGACAGATGACTGACATTGCACGCACAAGCGCTCGCAGCCTTCTGCACGTAGCGGACGTCTGTACAAAAAGATTGCAAATAGTTAGTCACATGTGACAGTGAGGAAGATACACGCTCATGGCAAATACGTGCAAGGTGAAATAAATACGCACGTCTAAAATATGGCATGCAAATATTTCCACCGCAATGTCATACATAATCGAAAACGCATTTCGAGTCACATAGCGCAACAGCTCAAGTGCGGCAGCCGCAGCCATCATGCCTAGGTGCCGCGACCGCCGAGCCGCCAACGAGTCGGCGAGTTCTATGCGAACGGCGTCGTATACAGCTCAAGCAAGCGAACGTGGGTCCGAACGCGGAGCTTCTGCCGCCAGCGAACCTCGAACAGAGCAGCGAGCGAACGCGGAACCGCCGCCACGAACGGGGGAGGCGCTGCGAGCGCGCGACCGTATCGGATGTGCAGCGTTCCGGCTCCGACAATTTTTGCTCGGAACTACGGAATACTTCTTCGAACCTCCGAGAACATCTCTCCACCGTCCCCGGAATGTGATCCGGTTCATCTGGATGCCACATTTAGGCAGGCGGGCTCCATCTACGACTCTTACGGGCGATTTACGTCTCGACCACGCCGGCGGCGTCGCTAGGCTAAACAGCCATGGCGCCTCCCGGTAGAACGGACGGCCGGCCCCGCACCGCAGCCGCAACCGTGGTGGACACCCAAACTGGATATGATCCTCACAGCATGGTGTGGAGCACCGTACCCTCTTCGGACAGCCGACCGGAGCTGCCCCAATCCTTCAAGAGCGCCGCGCTTGCTGCCGCGGTCGCTCGGCGAGAGCAGGTGAGCAACGCAATCTCGGCGGCCACCATCGACGCGGCGTCCCTTGCCGCAGCTGCCGACGCGGACGCTGGCGCCTGTTCCTCAACACTTTCACCGCCTGAGACGCGCTCCGCGGGCCCGCAGCGGGGGCACAGAAAGCCTTTGTGGCGGCCTCAACCCCTGCCGAAGCCGGAAGCAACGGATTTCGTCGTTGTTCTCAAACCCCGGACTCAGCTGTCCTTCGCCGACGTTTTCCCCGAGAACGGGGCCGGTCGCGCGCTCATCGCCCACCTCGGAGCGACCGCGACACGGCTAATCACTGTTGTGATGGTGCGGGAACAAAATCTCATCTTAGTGTACACCTCGGACCCGCACATAGCGGACAAACTTATCGGTGAGTTTGCGGTTCCCTCACCCGCCGGACTGGTGCCCCTGTTCGGGTACTTGCCGAGCGACACTCGAGACTCCTGTTATGGAGTAGTGACAGTGCGCAGCTCCGACACCGAAGCCGCTCTTCGTGAGAGCCTTTACTGGCCCGAAGGCGAGATTCTACACGTGCGGCGACTGGGCACCTCTAACAAGGTGCGCCTGACCTTTTCCGGCAAGGTGAAGCCTAAGTACGTGTCCTATGACGCCCTGCTCATCCCAGTGCAGCCATACAGAAAAACTGTTCCGGCATGCAGTCGGTGCGGCTCCGTTGGACATCGACCCGACGCCTGTCCCGGCCCCAAACCAGACTTTTGCGGCATCTGCGGAAAAGCGGTACCGCTCACGGATGGCGCCCGTGCCCCTCATGAGTGTACGCCCAGGTGCGCTCTATGTGCCGGGACCCACGTCACCGGGGACCGCTGCTGTAGGGAACGCTACAGGGCGCCGCCCCCCAAGCCGCCCACTCCTACATCGGAAGGTCAAGCCGGCCGCAAGAAGAGAAAACGTCGACGCCCACGGAATCTGGGCTCTCGGGCATCACCGCAGGGGGCTCAGCCACCTGCCATCAACCCTGTCCCGCCCAAGAGGCCTACTGCAGGGCAGGCTTCGCCCGCCCCACCCAAACCGAACCCGCCTTCACCTGGACTTAAACCTGCTGCCCAGGGAGATTCATCGTGGGCCAACCGCGTCCGGCAAGGATCCCAGGTGAGCGGCTCGGGCGGCGCAGCCTCTCCGCCCAAACCCTCTGTGATCTCCCAACCCAAACCGCCAACCCCTTCCACTCCCACACGGGAACAAATTGAATTCCGCACGTTGCAGGCCCAAGTTGCCTCGTTAACTCAGGCGGTGGAGGCGCTTGCAAACCGCTCGTCCTCAACTAACCCGACATCCTTCGGGCAGGCACCAGAGGCGATGGATAGTGCCTCCTCCGAGCACAGAGACACCGCGGCGCACCTCGCCCCGCTTGAGGCACGTCTGGGTGGCTTAGAGTCCCAGATGGCGTCCATAGTGACAACGATCGAGGATCGATTGGCTGCCGCCCTCCAAACCGTTTTCGATCGCATCCCGGGCATGATAGTTGCCCAGATGCCCCAACTCTCTGTTAGCACTCGCCGTCCTAAGCTTAAGCGGGTATCTCGTTCTCAAGCGCCCCGGCCTCTTTCCCAGGTGGCCGAGGTAGACGAGCAGTCTAGCAGTTCAGCTGCGACCTCGGAAGTGAGCACCGGATCGAGCAGTGGAGCCCCTATGGACCCCTTTGCTCTCCTGGAGGCCCCCCAAACGTTTAATTCCCACGATGGCGGGCAACGGCCCTAGATCGCGCCGCGGCCGCGCAAATTCGGACCCTTTTACAATCCTACAGTGGAATTGCCGGGGATTTAAGGCACGCACTAAGCGGGCTGCTCTCCGGCTCCACTTAGAAACCTATCCGCATTTGCCCGCGGTAGTGGCCCTTCAGGAGTCGGGCGAGCACGCTGCCCTCACAAATTATACCGTGTACCAAAGAGATGCGCAAACCGCACTCTGCGTGCATCGAAATTACACTGCCAATCCAGTGGATATCGACTGCGATCCGCTTTACTCGTATGTTATGGTGACTCTCCTCCCGCTTCGGAAGCAGGACCCGTCCCTACATATCCTCAACATCTACAGTTCTCCCAAACTGCCTAATGTAACTTACGCTGATGTATTTAGCAAAGCCCTTACCGTCGCAGGCAGGGGAGCCGCTTATCATTGTAGGCGACTTTAACGCCCCTAGTCCTCACTGGGGTTACCGTAAGGAAGAACGGCGTGGTAGAAAGTTGGCGGAACTTATTTCCACCCTGGGCCTCACTATCCAAACGGACCCTGTACACCCGACGCGCATTGGTAACTCTGTAACTCGAGACACATGTCCCGATCTCACACTTACCAAGCACATCAAGTATGCAGAATGGCTCAACACCGAGGAAACTCTCGGCAGTGACCACTGCATTCTTCTCACTACAATTCGGACACATCCCCTTACCCGTCCCCATCAACAAGCGAAACTTCCGGACTGGGACAAGTTCCGTTCGGAGTACACGACTCCGGAACCCATAGCTCAACAAGGCTACGCCACTTGGTCTCAACACCTTGTGACGTCGCTTCGCCAAACTGAGCAGACGGTTCAGCTCTCAGAGGCCACGCCGGCGGTGGCTAACCATCTCCTGCGTCTCTGGGAGGCTCGGCATAGCCTAATCCGCCGATGGCGCCGACAAAAGCATAATCGTCAGCTCAAAATCCGCATAGCAGCCCTCACCCAGGAAGCAGCCGAGTACGCGGCCCAGCTCGCTGACTCCAATTTAGTAGAACGCTGCAACAATGCCGCTAAGCATATGTCGAACCGCAACACGTGGCGTTTCTTCAGGGCCCTCATCGACCCTAGCCAAACGCGCACAGAAACGCAAAAACATCTTCAACGCGCGCTCCATGCCTACGCGGGTGACGCGGATAAATTGGCACAGGCTCTTAGGGGATAAATATCTCTGTGGCCGGCAGGACCCCATCGGACCTGCGTTCTCATATGCAGGCTCGGAAAACGCAGACTTGGATCGTTGCTTTCAACTCCATGATCTGAAGGCGGCCCTGTCCAAAATGAAGCGAGGAACGGCGCCGGGTAGGGATCGAGTGACGGTTAGGCTTTTAGCCAACCTCCCAGACCCGGCCTACATCCACCTCCTCGACTACTTCAATCAAATTTGGGAGGGGCGCGAACCGCTACCACTTGATTGGAAAACGGCTCTGGTAACGTTTATTCCCAAACCCGGCAAGTCTATCAACATCGAAAATCTACGACCCATTTCCTTAACCTCGTGTGTGGGGAAGCTTATGGAAACAATGGTTAGAGATAGGCTTTCCGATTACCTCGAGGCCCGGCGTACCTTCGCCGACACTATGTACGGCTTTCGTCCACATCGCTCTACTCAGGACATTCTCCTGCAACTCCATCGTGACGTTATTGAGCCGATCGAGAACCCCAGTAACGATAAGGTAGTCCTCGCCTTAGATCTCAAAGGGGCTTTTGATAACGTTACCCACGAAATCATTCTTACCCATCTGTCCCAAACGGACTGTGGGCATAATACTTTCAGGTACATCCGTCAGTTCCTGACAGAACGGCAGACGTACCTCCGCATTCAAGACAAGGAGCATGGCCCATATCCTTTGGGTACTCGAGGAACACCACAGGGAGCGGTCCTCTCTCCTCTTCTGTTTAATCTCGCCATGGCTCACCTCCCCCCACTGCTGAATGATATCCCCGGTGTGCGGCACGCTCTGTACGCCGACGATATCACGCTGTGGGCAACCCAGGGTTCTCTTGGCAGCATTGAGGCCAGCCTGCAGCAAGCAGCATCGGTCGTTGATGACTACGCCCACCGCTGCGGCCTCGAATGTTCGCCAACAAAATCGGAGTATGTGCATCTTCGCCCCAAACCAAAAGACACGACACACATCGCACTTTCCTTACGCACCGGGCCAATCCCGGAACGCGAAGAAATCCGCGTCTTGGGGCTCTTCATACACACGAGCCGGAAAGTCGATACAACCATGCGCAAGTTACGTACGGTCGGAGATCAGGTGGGCCGCATGGTCCGTCGGGTCTCGAACAAGCGAGGGGGTCTCAGAAGCCGCGATGCTTTGCGCCTCGCCAACGCTTTTGTGACCAGTCGAATCCTGTATTCGACACCCTACCTACGTTTGCGCAAATGTGATGTGAACACGCTCGAAGGCATTCTCCGCAAGATATACAAGCGCGCCCTTGACCTCCCCATCTCGACGTCTAACCAGCGTCTTGCAGATTTGGGCATGACCAACACATACGGGGAACTCAAAGAGGCCCATCTCAACAACCAGTACCTGCGGCTTACCAAGTCGCACGCTGGGAGATGTCTCTTAAACCGCCTCCACATCTCCTACACCTATCAGGCAGAAGAGCGGACCACGATCCCGGAGGACTGGCGTGGTGCGTTGGTTATCCAGCCTCTGCCCCAAAACATGGTTAGGGAGACTCATGAAGGCAGGCGAACTGCGCGGGTTACAGCCTTGCAAGGACGCTATGGGTCCCGTCTTGGAGTCTTCTACACGGACGCGTCTGGCCCTCACCACGGGGGGTGGTACACGGCAGCTGTAGTCCATCAAAACGCGCCTGTTCACGGGCTCACTTTTCGAGCCCCGGACATTACTCACGCGGAGGAAGTCGCCATAGCTCTCGCCGCAGCGGACCCCGCATCTCGGATCATTATTACCGATTCGCGGAGTGCGTGCCAAAATCTTACGAAGGGTCGCATCACCAATCGCGCTGCTCGAATCCTGAAGGGTTGTTATTTTCTTGACCGCCCAAACACACGTTTAGTCATCTGGACCCCAGCTCACGCAGGACTAGGTGGTAATGAGGCTGCCGATGCCTCGGCCCGCGCGCTTGATTCCCGGGAACCTCCTCGCCCTCCATCGCCTGACGATCCAGAACCTAATCCGGTCACCTCATTTCGCGACATCACAGCGATGTACAAATCGAACAGGCTCCGATTTCCGCCCCCGGCGCCGGGCCTGCCTAAGGCTGACGAGCGCTGGCTCTTACGCTTATACACCAACACAGTATTGTGCCCGGCGATACTTAAGCATTTCAATGCGGCCTTCTCCGGGGAATGCCCACACTGTGATCATCCGCTTGCGGATACATTCCACATGGTGTGGGCATGCCCATCTAACCCGGCGGTCCCCCCCCAATCACCTCCCCATCACCCCCTACCCGAGAGAGCTGGGAGGCTGCCCTGCTCGGCTGCTCGGCCTTGGAGGGTCAAAGAGCCCTCGTGGCCAGGGCGCGTGCCGCCGCGGAAGCCACAGGGGTCCCGGACTAGGGACTCCTCCTAGAGTTTGTACAGGGTCGGCCCTTAAGGCCGCCCCTATCTCTCTTGTAAATAGTCTAAATAAATGTTTTTCACCACCACGAACGGCGCAGAGCTGCTTTCGAGCGAGCGCCGCGGAAGCCGACGCTAATGGCGACAAATTTTCACAGTTCCTGGATCGAGCGGCAGAGTACGCACAACGAGCGAACGCGGGGCCACCGCCGGGGCCGCCGCCACGAACGGCGCTGAGCTGCTTGCGACCGATTGACGGGGAAGCCAACGGTAATGGCGAAAACTGTCCACAGAGTTCCAAAGCACAGCTAAAGTCGGCTAGCTAAAGCACCCGCCAGCTGCCGGTGCACTTCAAGCGCGCGACATACAACCGAGCTCGTTGACGGCAACCGCAATGCGTTTTGGACGAGTCGCACCGCAGCGGCGAGGCCCAATATCGCGAGTCCGCAGCTCATCACCGCGGCGAGAGCGTCCAGGCGGCCGACGGCAATGGCGGCCAATTTTCAGGCAGTCACAAAGCACAGGCGAGCGCACGCCGAAGCCGACCTGCGCGGTGCATTTCGTTCGCGGGATATATACAACATGATCGAGCCCGTTGCCAACTATAGCGCGATGCGCTTCGCGCAAGCGACAGGTACGGAAATATAAAGTATGATCACTTAGGTACTTGTCAAATAATCCAGCGCCAGAGTCTGATTGAATTTATTTATTAAATGCGAAGCATTTCTTAGCGAACTTCGGCGACTTTGAGCGTATCTATCTATCTATCTATCTATCTATCTAGCCGCCTACGACTTTGTGCTCTCCTGGCCGTACCATTAATGGGATTTTTACCAAAATTGGTATGGAATGACATGGCTGTATGGCAAACAGGAATGACTGGTCATATCATGAAAATCATGACTAACTTGTCATGAAAACTATGATTTACACGCCATGGCCATAGTGCTACTGAGGCCGTTTTTTTAACTTGATATATCCAAAAATTCGTACGATGATACATTCCTGCATGACCGACATAAATGACAGGTGGTAATATGAAAATCATGACATACATGTCATGTATAACATGATTTACATGCCACGCTCATGGCGCGCTGGCGGCCGTTTCACTAGCTTGATATACACCAAATTTGGTATTGCGTGACATGACTGTATGACGAACATAAATGCCAAATGGTAATAAGGAAATCATGACATGTCATGTGCAACATGACTTGCATGCCATGCTCATGACACTCTCGTGACCGTTTCGCTAGCTTGATATACACCAAATTTGGTATTGAGGGACGTCCCTGTATGACGAGCATAAATTACAGATGGTAATATGAAAATCATGATCTGCATGTCATATACAGCATGATTTACATGCCACGCTCATGGCGCGCTGACGGCCGTTTCGCTAGCTTGATATACACCAAATTTGGTATTGCGTGACGTGACTGTATGACGAACATAAATGCCAAGTGGTAATACGGAAATCATGACATGTCATGTGCAACATGACTTGCATGCCACGCTCATGACACTCTTGTGGCCGTTTCGCCAGCTTGATATACACCAAATTTTAAGGTGAAAGCCTTTAATGTCTCATGCTCACGTCCGCCCGTCCGTCCGGTCGTCCGTCCCTCCAGCCGTGCCCTGGCACAATGCCAGCTGGGTGCCGTGGCGCGCGAACGGACGCTGGTCGCGTTGGACTCTACACCGCTCGCGCTTTGCTTGCGTAGCGTCACTGTGCCCAGCGTCTCTAATCATGCAAGGAGGGAGATGCGCGCATCACGTTCCATTCTGACCGACTCCGTCTCAGCGGGCACAGGCGTTCGAGGAACACACTTTGGAATTGACAAAGTGTGCGTCAATTTAAACGCTGGAACGCGGATGGCGTCTGCACGATGCGCAGAGCACTAGAATACGAACGCATGCGAAACGGAGGCAGATTGATCTGGCGTCTCGCTGCGATTCGAGGTAAAAAATTAAACGAACATAAGTGGCAGGTGGTAACATGAAAATCTTACATTCCCCGGTCATGGTGCGCTTGCGTCCAGTTCGCTAGCTTGATATAAACCAAAATTTGTATTGCGCGACGTGACTGTATGCCGAATACAAATGACAGGTCCTAACATGTAAATAATGACATGCATATTATGTACAGCATGATTTGCTCCTTGCAGGCTGCTTCGCATCACATCGATTCCCACAGTGCGTGGGATCTGCCGGTATTTTTTTATTTATTTATTTGAAATTCCTTACAGGCCTGTTGGGCATTGTGTAAGGGGGGGCTCTAAAAAAACATCAATCAGTACAAAAATAACAAAAGGTATCAAACACCAGAAAGAAACGATATACATCACACAGAAAAATTTGGACACTTAATACATAATACGTACATAATGCAAAAACAAACAAAATAAATACATGATAAATACATAATATTAACACAATATAGACAGATTTTGCCTTTTGGTGGACGACCTCGGTGAAAATGTGCACTTAGTTGGTGATAGAATGTGTCGGGGTTGGACAATGAAGCTATGTTGTCGGGCAGGTTATTCCATAATGTAATGGCGCGTGGAAGTGCTGATGAATTGAATGTTAATGTGCGAACATATATGCGTGTAAAACTCAAATTATTGTGCAATCTTCTGGATGTTCGGGATGGGACATCGAGATGAAATGAACATGACCTGTCAGAGTGAACATACCTGTGGAATAATGGATTCATGGATCCGATAGGCCTATGTCTTCTCGACCGCCATTCCCAGCGGGTGTCGACGCAGTGCCGTTGCTACGCCGGCGCACCGTGGCCGGAGAAATACAGCGCGGCGTCTCGGCGTGTCGAGACCAGCTCCAAACTTCATTAGTGCGGCGAAACGTAAAAGAAGCAGCGCACGCTCATCCACGCATACGCGGCACACGCGTTTATCCAAGGTACCGCGGCGTAGTTCCTAAATCGTTGAACTCTCCGAGCGCGACACAACCGCCAACGCGCCTCCATGAGAACAAGTGAGAAGTTCGTACACAATTGTCAGGGAACGTTACCATCGAAAAGAAAACCTTTCTTACATCTCATACACGGGTCATTTCAGAAAAAAGAATTGGGGCCAGGATTCCATCCAACAACATGTCGTTACCGATCTCCAAAAGAAGAGTCAATCTGGACGCCGATTCTGAAATGCTGTTTTCGTTTCATGGTTATGTTTCAACACATGGTGACCGCATGGGGTACCTTACGAAAACAATGCTTTAGACCAATCATGCCTGTGTAGCTCACGCACATGCTTATTATGAAAATAAAAACATATGGGACGACCATAGCCGTGTGAGGGCCGCGGGCCGCAAGCGAGAGGTTCGCGGGCCGCATGCGAACCGCGGGCCGCGTGTTTGAGACCCCTGCTATAGGGAGACAATGTTTCCTGGCACCTACCTGTGCGATGTAGACCGGACCACAAACATGCCGGATCTTGTACTAAAGTTTATTCACTCACTCACTCTGCATCCACCACCCAGTGAAACTACCTCCAAGGGAGCGGATATCAGCGCGGATTTCGTATGCTGCATAAGTAGGGAGGTTATTAAATGCGAAGCATTTCTTAGCGAACTTCGGCGACTTTGAGCGTATCTATCTATCTAGCTATCTTATCTATCTAGCTATCTATCTATCTAGCCGCCTACGACTTTGTGCTCTCCTGGCCGTATCGTTAATGGGATTTATACCAAATTTGTTGTGGCATAACATGACCGTATTGCGAACATAAATGGCTGGTCATATCATGAAAATCCTGACTAGCTTGTCATGAAAAGCATGATTTACCTGCCACGCTCATGGCGCACTCCCGGCCGTTTCGTTAGCTTGATATACACCAAATTTGGGATAGAGTGACGTGACTGTATGACGAACATACATGACCAGTGGTAATATGGAAATCATGATTGTCATGTGCGACATGACTTCCATGCCACGCTCATGGCGCGCTCGAGGCCGTTTCGTTAGCTTGATATACACCAAATTTGGTATTGATTGACGTGACTGTATGACGAACATAAATGACCAGTGGTAATATGGAAATCATGACTTGTCACGTGCGACATGACTTGCATGCCACGCTCATGGCGCGCTCGCGGCCGTTTCGTTTTGCTTGATATACACCAAATTTGGGATAGAGTGACGTGACTGTATGACGAACATAAGTGACCAGTGGTAATATGAAAATCATGACTTGTCATGTGCGACATGACTTGCATGTCACGCTCATGGCGCGCTCGCGGCCGTTTCGTTAGCTTCATATACACCAAATTTGGTATTGAGTGACGTGACTGTATGACGAACATAACTGACCAGTGGTAATATGGAAATCATGACTTGTCATGGGCGACATGACTTGCATGCCACGCTCATGGCGCGCTCGCGGCCGTTTCGTTAGCTTGATATACACCAAATTTGGGATACAGTGACGTGACTGTATCACGAACATAAGTGACCAGTGGTAATATGGAAATCATGACTTGTCATGTGCGACATGACTTGCATGCCACGCTCATGGCGCGCTCGCGGCCGTTTCGTTAGCTTGACATACACCAAATTTGGTATTGGGTGACGTGACTGTATGATGAACATAAATGGTAATATGGAAATCATGACTTGTCATGTGCGACATGATTTGCATGCCACGCTCATGGCGCGCTCGCGGCCGTTTCGTTAGCTTGACATACACCAAATTTGGTATTGGGTGACGTGACTGTATGATGAACATAAATGACCAGTGGTACTATGGAAATCATGACTTGTCATGTGCGACATGACTTGCATGCCACTCTCATGGCGCGCTCGCGGCCGTTTCGTTAGCTTGATATACACCAAATTTGGTGTTGAGTGACGTGACTGTATGACGAACAAAAATGACCAGTGGTAAAATGAAAATCATGACTTGTCATGTGCGCCATGACTTGCATGCCACGCTCATGGCGCGCTCGCGGCCGTTTCGTTAGCTTGATATACACCAAATTTGGTATTGCGCGACGTGACTGTATGACGAACATAAATGACAGGTCCTAACATGTAAAACATGACATGCGAATTTTGTAAAGCATGATTTGGCTGCTTCGCATTACATCGATTCCCACAGCGTGTGGGATCTGCCGGCTTTTTAGGTTACATATTACGATTCCTCTTCATCTTGAGTTATAAATTTTCTGTGGGATGGATCTGCGATGGCTTCGTCTTGACTAAGAATTCCTTGTTTTGTTTTCTTTTCTTCTTGATTTCCGTTGTGTTGGTTTTTTGTTCTCGTGTTGGATACCGCTAATGAGACCGGTCCTTGTTGGGCTTGTCCTTCGGTGCGTCCTAATGCGGCTACTGCGAAACTCATAAAATTGATTAATGCCTTAACAGGTTTTTAATGGGTATAAATTTGTTGCCTTAGTTATTTTTTCTTAGTTTATGACTTTTATTTCCTACCCGGGCTCCTCCCTAACTTCACCTGCTCTTAGAGAAATGTTGAGGGATGCTATCAACATAGTAAACAGAAAAAGATCACACTGTATCAGCATCAAATAAAGAGCAATATAGGTGTATGCAGTATAGTCACATATTATCAGTCGTAATATACACGCCAGTATTGGCCCCAGTGGAATACTGAAAACACACTTGCTTAAGCACAACAGCCTGTGATTGAGAACATTGTCAGAATACATTTTTGTTGCTTTTCTTCGCATGTGCGTGTTTTTTTTCTCCCTCTTTTCCTTTTTTATATATTTTTTTCTGATGTTATTTTTTATTCTCTCTCTTTCCATGTCCCTTTTTTTGTATTTTTTTCTGTCCTCTCGTTTTTTTTTTCTTTTTTATTTCTTCTCTTTCTTCTCTCTCCTTTTTTAAGGTTTTAAGGCTCAGGTTGATATCAAATGAAATAATAATTGCTGAAACAGACATTTTGTCTAAATAAAGAACCCCTTTTCAACGTTACATTTAGAAGGAGGATATGGTAAGGGACATTACTTTTGCTAAATTTGTTTTCTTTCAATTCTTCATAGCGTCGCTATAGGGGGAACATGCTGCAAAGTTGGGGTGGATAACCAGCGGGGATTCTTTCAACGGGAGGATTTTGAGAGCTGTTCTTACATTTTATAATGATTCGTCTCTCATAAGTGCCGGTGTGCCCCTGCTGGTGAGATTTTTTCCCCATTGTCTTTGGTGAATGAGTCCTTGTATGCTATTATAGTGGTGGAGTTTTAGGTAGTGTCCCTTTCCTTCCTATTTCACCTGCCGTATAGCCCGTTCTAGGAAATCGGGCATAGAGGAAGGATGGAGTTGTTGGCCTCTACTCGGTATATTTTGCAGGAGGAATATTCTTACTTGTTTTCCCTGGTGGGACTCAATACTCGTATCAGTGAAGTACTGCCCGTATTTCATCTGCATGATGGATGTTGTTATATAGGGCTAGTGCCCTCACACACACCTAGGTTATGTCTTCACATTCAATTAAACATGCTCCTTCGTTTCCTTATCTTGCCCGCGCATGTGTATTTCTCTTCTTCACCGAATCTCGCTTATAGCTATGCGTAATAAAACAGCCCGACTCCGCTTCAAACAGCAAAGGACATTCTTTGGATTATCGCAAAGTGTACAGCCTTGCTTATTTCGTCTTTACACTTTCGGGGATTATCCAGAGCCGGGTTTCCTTCCGTCACTGCTATCCGATACGTCTTTCCCGCCTCTCTGATGTTTCGCTTGACGGTATTTGTCACCATATCGATTACTCTGCCATCCGTATACTTGCTGATGAGTCTCCTAGTTATTTTTTTGCCAACTATGAGAAGACCCTCTTTGCATACAAATACATGAACGCTTTCTCTTCCCGTTCTGATGCCTTTCATGTTCCTTATTCTCTCTTCGAAATATTGTCAACGCAATTTTCAAAGTAACGACCGACTTCAGCGCCACTACAAATCTGCAAGTGGTAGAGTGAAGTGTAACTTGTGCCTTTCTTATTATTCCAGTGCGCTATTTTTAGGCGTAGGGTAAAATGTAGGGTAGTGAGAAATGTTTGTAGAGTAAAGTGGGGTAATTTTTACCGTGACGTATGATACTTTCTAAAAATTGCTTGGCAACACTGCCTTGAAGGCGTCATCGAGGGCGACCAGCATCTGCTTGTGTACCGTCAGATTTGCGTCGAAAGAGGCGTCGTCGAGCTACGTGATGGGAAAGTAAAGGTACTGCTGACAAACATCATCCCCGAATATAGGCGCCTAAACATTGGTACGATGGTCGCCCACATCGAAAAATTCGTGGACACCACCAATGCTTTTATCCTCTCCAATGCTACTGAACCTACTTCGACGAATCAAGGTTCCAAAATAAATTTTGACGTCATCCCGAGCCTCCCGAAGCGCAAGCAAGGACCCCCAAAAAGCCCTGCTCCTGCAATTCAAGGACTGCTTCTCGTCATCGTGAAGAATTCGACACACCCCAATCACGAAACATCGTATCATAACAGAAGAAAGTGCCCGACCAATCCGTCAGCCCGTATCGAGTTTTGACGCGAGTTCGTATGAAGGAAGTCGACGAAATGCCTCGTGGTCACATAATCTAGCCGTCCAAGAGACCCTTGGCGCCTCCCGTGGTGTTGGTGAAGAAGAAGGATGGAACCCTACTTTTCTGCGTCGACTGTCGTCGTCTGAACACGATCACAAAGAAGGACGTGCATCTCCTCCCACGTATAGACAACGCCCTGGATCGACTCCACAACGCGAAGTACATTTCGTCGATACACCTCAAGAAAGGCTACTGGCAAGTCGAAGTCGACGAGAGAGACCGAGAAAAAACAGCCTTTATAACATCAGACGGCCTCTTCGAGTTCAACGTCATGCCTTTTGGTCTTTGCTCGGCTCCCGTGACCTTTTAACGGGACTTGAGGTTGACCATAGTT
>JALIZH010025841.1:0-29646 GCA_030522465.1 Rhipicephalus appendiculatus | reverse complement strand
ATTCGCATTTCCTCACGATTCCCCTTCGGGGAGGTGGGGGCATTTTTTTTTTTTTTGCCATGGCATGCAGAGCGAAAAATGACCATTTCAGGGCGGTGCACCCCCCGAAATCAAGAAGGTGCCCCCCCCCCCCCCGAAAAAAAATTTCTGGCTACGCCCCTGGCTTGAAGTGCCACTCCGATTTAATGCAGTGTTTATTTACATTATTTCCATGGGCTTGTTGGGACGCGTGTACGCGCGGGAGAAGAAGACACGACCGCGCGGCGTAGATCCCAAACATCAACTGTTTATTCAGGTTCTCTGGAGGTTCCGGAGAGCAGCGGAGGGTGGCGCTGCCTGGCGGCTTGGCTTGACTTGGCTGCCGCCACAGCGCCCTCCCCCCTAGTGAGTTGCCGAACGGAGTTAAAGGTCCAGGCGAGTGGGTGCGCCGCCGGCGATGTCCTGGCTGTAGCGCCGCGACGGACGGCGGAGCGACCGCCAGCACCGAGTCCGCGAGCTCGGCGAGTTGAGACAGGCGTTTGTCGGCAGCCGAGGCGAGGACCATGCGCACGTTGACCGGAAGTCGCTGTAGGAACAGCTCGCGAAGCAGTCTGCTGTCGGCATCGGTGGTGGCTGCGCCGGCCGTGTGCAACAGCTGCCTCATGTGGCGCAACAATTGGCTGGGCGTCCGGTCCCCGAGCTCGGTGTCGTGCAGTAGCTGCTGCAGTCGCCGAGGCTCCGACGGCGTGAGACGGCTGATGAGCAGCTGTCTGGAGCGCTGTGTACGCGTTCTCTGCAAGTGGAGCGACCAGCAGATCGCGTATCTCGCCTCGCTATTGCCGGTGGGAGGCTGGCGACCACGTGGTGGTACTTTGTTAGCTCAGCGGCAATACGACGAGCGGTGAATTGGGGACTCCACCCGCAGGAACCACAGCTGCGGTTCCGCTGTCCAAAACGGCGGGAGCCTGATGTCGACGGCGGAGATGGCCGGTGCGTCAGGGGGAGTCTCCATGGCGTCGATCGCTTGAAAAAGGCGGTAAGCCTCGTCCGGGTCACCACTGTTGGGACGCGTGTACGCGCGGGAGAAGAAGACACGACCGCGCGGCGTAGATCCCAAACATCAACTGTTTATTCAGGTTTCTCTGGAGGTTCCGGAGAGCAGCGGAGGGGGTGGCGCTGCCTGGCGGCTTGGCTTGACTTGGCTGCCGCCACAGGCTCAAGTAAACCGATTTGCTGTAGTCAACTTTGCCTCATTGCAGATGTGTTGTGTGGCATACGGTATCGAATGTTGTTGGTGGTGACGCCCGCCAGCAGGGGGAATGGGCCACGTTCGTTACGTGGTGCACTGCATAGGCATGCGTAAAGCTCTTCATAATGACCTGCCTTTCCGAAGATAAACCTGCCTTTCCTGATAAACCTGCCTTTCCTGATAAACCTGCCTAATGACCTGTTTCCGAAGAAGATAAAATCTTCTAAAAAGAGGAGTGAATTTACGGTTGCAAAAGGCTTACTTCGACTTAGCACAACAATTATTAATAAAATGAGATATAGACAGACGTCTCGCCATCTATGCAGGTGGCATCCTTAGTATACACTGGCAACAAATGAGCGGAGGTGGACTAGCCCAATAGTGACATATGTCCTCGTAAACGTCCGGTAAGGGGCCGCGGTTACTGTCGCAAACCGATGCGTCGCGACGAGTGCTACGTCTCTCAAGCAACAACTGGGAATTTTGCTTATATAAGAGCGCGATTGCGAGCGCTGGCGTGCGCGCTATTTCGACAGACATTAGTAAACGGCTCCAAATTTACGTGCAGTGCTTTCGCCGCTTAGTTCGCGTTGAGACGACAGTCAGCACGAAAAGCGTTCCGTTCCATGAAGCGGGTGCATTCGCTTAAACCAGCGTTTTCTATAATTAAGCGAGGTCGGATTCACGAGAGTTAGCTGCTATCCTTTCTTTGTAAATGACATTCTAAATCGTTGTTATCGCATTCATTGCTTCTCCTTTGCGGCGAAACTATGACTTTTTTAGCCTCTTTTCAAAAACATTGTAACTTTTGTGCATAACCATCAAAGTTGTGATCAAAATCGCCTTAACTTGTTGTAACATAAGCGGAACTTCCGTTGTCGCACCGTTTAGGGTACGGCAACTAGACCTGTGCGCCTGTCAGAAATCGGTGGCGGCGGCGCGCCGGTCTGCACCTCCGGCGGCAGCGCGTGAGCGGCGCTGGGTTCAACGGATAGGCGGCGGCGAGGAGCACGGTTAATAGGGCGAGGGAGGGGGTATTGTGGGGAGACAAATCTCTCCTTTGAATTATGAAAAAAAAAAAAAATCACAGTTTCTCCAAAAGGGCAAAGCAGTGAATGCGATAACAACTAGTTGTTATACCAACTAGTTGTTGGTATAACGCGTACGCACTTGCTCTTGCCCCAGTTGTCATACGAAGTAAGGCTATAGCAGCTAACACTTTCCTATCCGATCTCGCGTAACTCTACAAAACGCTGGTGCATGGGAATACGGCCGCTCCAGGGAGTGAAGTGGTTTTCGTGCAGTCTGTCGTCTCAGAGGTCACAGTGCGTAGAAAGGTGCACGAGCCACCGATGTCTGCCGAGATGCCGCTCGCGACCGCTAGCGACTATTTACTCGCGACCGCGCCTATAGAAAACCAGCCCTGCCCAGATGGCGCGTCGAAAATGCACACGTGGCGCCCCCAAACGAGTTGGCTGAAAAAGCCCTAGTAGGACAGGGCTTCTGGGCCACGTTTAAGCGCATACGGAGTACGGAACGTTGCGCGACATGTTATCGGCTGTGTCTGCTTTTGTGCCGTGTGCGTTTTTTCTGCGAAATTTACAGCACAGAACATCGAGTTTATGCGCATTGTCGAAGGCAACAGATCGGGAGCTGCGACTGGAGAGCGAACGAGCAGTGATGCCACGGGTTTTCTTGCAGTACGGCTTCGGCAGTGTCGTGTTCGCGGAAGGGTGCTTTCTCGACAGTGCGCTGCCGAAAGGACGCAAGCTCTGCACGGTAAACTTTGTTTACTCTGTCGAGGCAACTGTGTCATGGTATCAACTCACATTCCCAAACTTCAGCCAAATGCCACTCGCAAGTCGAACAAGCATCGTACGACGGGAAAGTACAGGTAAGTGTTTGTTGGAATTGCGCATGCAAAAGCTCGACCCATTCGGCTGTCTGCACGTTATGTTGCCGCTTTAAATGATGATTATCTCAACATAACTGCGGATCCGTTCGGCGAAGTGGCAGCTCATTTGAGCGAATATATCACTTATATTATCGGCAGCTACAGCTTTCGTGTCGTGTTAACACGCAGGTGAGATGCCGTTTCTTTTCGCGCTTTTGTTTTCGATGTTTTGAACAGTGCTTACAGCAGAACACTCGTGCATAATCGGTAGTTAAAGTTTTTGTAGTTCGTCAACTCACAGGTGAGAGTCCCTTTCGTATCGCGCACTTCTTCGCGGTGTTACGAACAGTCTGAGTACTAAAAGCAGATCAGTCTTGCACAACCAGTATAGTTACAGCTCTCGTAGCGTGTTAACGCGCAGGTAAGAAGCCGTTTTGTTTCGCGATTTTATTTGCGGTGTTTTGAACAGTATCCTCCTAATCAATCTTCATTTCACTTTCTTTGTAGATGACAGCGAAGCGCGAGGTGTCCGCGTCAACCTGCACTTGCAAGGCCGGCGTGAGTGCACACACGTTGCAGCGGTCGTACTTTGGGTAAACGATGCCGACTCGCCGTCGTCAACAGAATGATTACAAGCTTGGGGTCGGCCGTCATCTAAACCTGACACGTCAGTAAAGGAGCCCGTTGAGGAACTTTTTGGAGGTAGCCATAAGATGTATCCGAGCCATGTGTTCATAAGATACTCTGTGCGCGAAAAGTGAATTGCTTTGCCCACGCGATGTTTTCAGTATATTCTCTTGCTTGCATGTTTAGAACTATGTACGTGGCAATTTATTGAAATAAAATGCGCGATTCTCAACGTAATTCTACATACCTAAGCTGTTACGTGCTTGCTAAGTAAAAGTTTTGTTGTGTTTTACAGATCCAGCGTTGCCGCCACTCTTTCTCGTACGGCCTCGACGAGAATGATTAAAATATTATGTTTGGGTGGCATCATTCTTCTGTGTGGCGCTTGTACACGCAACAGTACCTTCGGTCCCAGCGTTTTTTTGGGCGCCGATCCCCGCAGTCGACCGCGGTATTGATCGCCGTCCTACTACCCGTATTGCAACAGGGCCGCCAGGGCGGCGCTACGTGTCAACACAAACTCCAGCGCTGGAAGCCTATGGCCTCCGAGATAGCGCGCCGGCGTGTTTCTTTCCGGCCGTCCCAATCGCACGGAGAGCAGGCAGGCAGGAAAAGAACTTTATTTAGATCCGGAGACGACGCTCATTCCTCCCTTAGGGGGCGACATCGGCGGGCCGCACCCACGACGGGACGGGGAGATGCATCTCCTCGGCCATGTCATGGGCTCTCTGGATAGCCCTTAGCTGGTCTTCTTTCTCGTTGCTAGCGAGAAGATATCGCCAGTCCTCCTCCGTAGAGGGAGACCCGGAGCTCTCGCGCAGTGCAGGACATTGCCACAGCATGTGTTGTAAAGTGCAACGCGGGGTGCCACAGCGAGGGCAGCCCGGCTCTATACCATCCATGTATTTAGAACATTTAAGAGGAGAAGCGTATGCCTCCGTCTGTAGAGTGTAATTTCAGAGGTGGGCGTGGCCCGCTCCTCCTCCACAACGCGGCGCTCGCCGCTGAGGGTCGGAAAGGCTGCCGCGCTGTTGGCGCGGCTTGCATGAGGCGAGGAAAAAATGCTTTTGCGCTTTTATATAACCTGCCACTGATTTGGAAATGTCAGGTCAAGGTGTACGAGAGGCAAATTGCATGCTAGGGCCTATTTGTACTCAAATCCGCCTTTTTTTTTTTTTTCTGTAGATATGCGCTTCCTATATTAGAGCACTTGGAGTGCGATGCCTCTGCAAGAGATCCGCATATGCTGGAAACGCACTATACTTCAGAGTTTGCGGGCTGTATAGTATGGGGCCGCTTGCGAAGGAGAAGAAAAAAGAGAACGATTATTGGTCTGGGCTCGATGACGCTCGGCGCTCGAGCTCGCAATGCCGCTGAAGACGGATCAGTCGCAGCCGGGCCTAAGTAAAGGTGTTTTTCTTGTCGCCTCCGAGTTCATTGTGGAAACGTGACATGGGAAGTAACCTCGATAAAACAACAGAACGCTATATCGAAAACGGCTGATCACCAACGATCCCATGATAGAAAGAGCACCAAATACGCATGTGACCGGCACATGTTCAAAGGCCGCACTTGTGTGCGCTCGGCGGTTCCGAGTTTAATAACCCGGCACCGTCGAGTAAGTAAAGTAATACCCTAGAGCGCAAGAACGCGGAGGAACCGAACGCTGTGAGACCACCTTGTCAGGATCGCTTCGCACGCGCTATGAATATGCTATCCAATAAACTCCGTTCATCGATCGAGGTCATAAAGTTTGAAAAAAAGAACCACCAACTAAACTGTGCCAAACCTAACTAAAATTCAAAAGAAATTTTGACAGTCCCAGTCACATCAACGTTCGGGAAGACCAGCGATATAGAAAGTGAACTTTCCGGAGCTTCGCGGTGCATTCACAGATGCCACGGAAGTAACAATTGTGATATAAACAGCACGAAAACAGATTTGCATGTAGCACGGTGGGTGCACAGCGGCGACGTCAAAATTTCCTCTTCTTTTCGCAGAACGCCAGCGACGCATCCACGCAAGGTAACCGCGCAACGCCGCGCAGCATGAGCGCGTTACATAGAAATAAGGTGTAGCGCACGCTGGAGAGGAACGCTAACTGAGCCGACCAATTAAACTCGGCACTCGGGATCAGCACTCGATCGGCATTAGAGCTGTGCACGGGCTCCGGGTAGCCCGAAAGCCCGAGCCCGGCCCGGCCCGCGGGCCGGGCTCGGGTATGCGGACGTCTTCCCAACTCGGGCCCGGGCCGGGCTCGGGCTACTCATCTCGGGCATCGGGTGGGCCGGGCCAGGTGCAAAGCCCGTATCAAACCAAAAAAATATAGACGTTGTGCCGGAATTGTTTTCTAGCACTTAGCGATGAGCACACAGATCACTTTTGTGATTATATATCCATACAATCATCCTACTGTCCTGCATCATAGATAATAAACTGCTGGAAGAAGGAGTCTAATTATTCTAAGCTTGTTATGCTTGCGAAAAAGATATTTGCGATTCCGGCTACCAGTGCGAGCAGCGAACGGAAGTTCAGTTCGACAGGATATGTGATGCACCGCACTTCACTGCATGAAGTCCGAATCACTGCGCAGCTTGTTATTTTTACAGAACTTGTAATCTGTGTATACACATTAACATATGTCGTTTGCATATGTTTAACTTTGATATGTTGAATAAAATGCAACATGATCAAAAAGTGATATCTTGTCTCCGCAGCAAACTTTCATAGTGTCGGGCCGGACCGGGCCCGGGTTTGTGTTTTTGTACGTCGGGCCGGGCCGGACGGGCTCGAAGCCCTTTGGGGGTCGGGCTCGGGCGGGCCTGCGACGCAGTCAATGGGCCCGGGCCGGGCTCGGGCTTGAAAATTAGGCCCGTGCACAGCTCTAATCGGCATGCTCTCTCCTCGCGATATCGCCGCCGAGTCTGGCACGACAGCTGCGCTCGCACAGCGCACAATGCTTCGCACTCGCCCGCAAGGCTTCCCTAGATTTCCTTTCCAACTACCTCATTTCGCACCGCGGAAGCAAGAGACAGGGAGGAGGGTGGAGGCGGTCGCTATACGTCTAGACCACCGTGGTCTGGACTGAACGTCGCCGGTGCTGCGACGGCTGCGAACACGTTGCCGAGGCGTTTTATTAATTTATGGTCGCCCATTTGCATCGTCAGTTTTACGGTGTTTGGTAGATACGTCGGGCGTTGTAAAAACGAACATCGAACATCAAAGAAGAAAAAAGAACGATCGTGGAACGAACCAATGTGCACGCTGGTATGCCGTGCGCTCTGCTTTCTGCCGCGCGGTCTCCGGTGCCACCGGAATCCGAACCCTCAGTCAGCGCGCCCTCTCGCGTCAGCCGGGCTCGTGAGGGGCGCGAGGCCATGGCCTCCGAGATGGCGGGCGCGCGGCGGGTTTCTCTCCGGCCGTCCCAATCGCCGCGCACCCCAGCAAAAAAAAAAAAACGTACATCGCGTCGCGCGCCCGGCTACCGCGAGATGGCTCACTAGGAATTCCGGCGGCAGCGGAGACCGCGGCAGAAAGCAGAGCGCGCGGGATTACAGCGTGCGCATGTTTTTTTTCTTTGTGGTGCCGTAATCTTCGTACAGTATTTACTGCGTAGATTCGTTGTGCTTCGTTCTGTGCATAGTTCGTATTTTTTACTTTACATTTTAGTTGTACTTATGGTATTGTATTCATGCAGCACTGTGCTGTCTTATGCGAATAATGCTTTTCTTACGTCTTTGCATTTTTTTGTTTTATTTAATTTCCTCGCATGCATTGCAGTGCAATGATCGTTGCGCAGTGTTTACCAGCTAGCAGCTTTGCGTGCGTGATTTTTTCATGATCTTAGTTTTCGCTTCAGTTTTACGATGTATAATGACTGCATGAAGGCCACAATCTACCACTTCACTCTGTGCGTATAATGCTTCCTTTATGCCGATGCCACTTTTACTTCTTTACGCTGCTGTGACGGCATTCACCTGTTATACAATGCCTGTAAAGCATTCCGCATACAAGGAAGTGCCTGCAAGTTGTTAATAAAGGAAATATAAACAAAGTGTTCCTAATGGAAAATTTGAGTGCTGCTGCACGTGTGTTTTCATTTCGCTATATGTTGTTACACCGAAGGAAAAAAATGCACAAAGGAAGCAAGCACCGATACCTGCTTTTTGCGATACTGCTTCCAAACGGACTGCTTCCGTCGCAGGCCTTAAATCTAGCTTACAACATTATCAACATATCTATTGTGGCTCGGGGCCAGTGGTCGGCCGAAGCCCTCAGAGAACACGTAGGCGACAAGAAAAACGCGTTTAATTTACGAAGTCCCGGCAACGACTGATCGGCCTTTAGCGGCAGGGCGAGCGCGAGCCCCGGGCGTCATCACGCCCAGCCTCACCATCGTTCTTTTTTTTTCCTCCTTCGCTACCGCCCCCATACTATACAGCCCGCAAATTTCGAAGTATGGTAAGTTTCTAGCACATGCGGATCTCTTGCAGAGGCATCGCTTTTTTAAGTGCTCTAATAAAGGCGTCGCAAATCTACAGCAAAAAAAAAAAAAAAAAAAAAAAAAAAAAAAAAAAAAAAAAAAAAAAGCCCATTTGAGAATCGATAGGCCCCGGCATTGACTTGGCCTCTCGTACACCTTGACCAGACATTTCCAAATCAGCGCGAGGTTAATAAAAGCGTATTTGAATAGCGCAAAAAAGACACTGAGACACAGGCGAGAAAGACGATACAGGCGCTACGCCTGTAGCGCCTGTATCGTCTTTCTCGCATGTGTCCCAGTGTCTTTTTTGCGCTATTCAAATATGCATTCCTACCAACTAGCTCGACTTTCCGTAATAAAAGCGCAAACCATTTTTTTCCTCGCCACATGCAAGCTGCGCCAACAGCGCGGCAGCTTTTCCGATCCCAAGTAAGTGCGCCGCGGTGCGGAGAAAAGAGCGGGCAACACCCACCTCGGGAAATACGCTCTCTCCGTGCGATTGGGACGGCCGGAGAAAAACCCGCGCCCGCCATCTTGGAGGCCATGGCGAGGCGCATTACATTTTTTTGCTGGGAAGCTAGGCGATTGGGACGGCCGGAGAGAAACCCGCCGGCGCGCCATCTCGGAGGCCATGCCGCGCCCTTATTCGCCTCGAGCGCCAACGATGGCGACGCTGCGAACGGCGCTCCGGTGACGCAAATGGGGTAGTTCGGCTTTCGTCGTCTGCTATGGGGAACGTGCACTGAGCCGGTGGCGCCGCGGTGCGGGAGTGAACGAAACGAATTGGCGTGCTCCGTGCAGCAGCCGACCCATGAGCGCAGCAGTGTCAGGTTGTTAACGGTGCTTCGCAATGTCGCGTATGAATTGCTGTGTCGTAAACTGTCCCAATAACTATAAGAACTACGCACCTGGAACAAAGTTTTTCAGTTTTGCGCCGTGACTGTGCTTCAGAAACCGGCGGGAACACTGGATTAGTGTACGGTTCGCCATGGTGGATCAGTGGCTATGGTGCTCGGCTGCTGACCCGAAGGTCGCGGGTTCGATCCCGGCCGCGGCGGTTTCATTTCGATGGAGGCGAAATGGTAGAGGCCCGTGTACTGTGCGATGTCAGTGCACGTTAAAGAACACCAGATGGTCAAAATTTCCGGAGCCCTGCACTACGGCGTCTCTCATAATCACATCGTGGTTTTGGGACGTAAAACCTCAAATATTATTATTATTATTATTAGTCTACGCCGCGTGAAGCGAAGTGATCCCGCGGGCACGTTTATGAAGAACATGATGTAGCTAGTTCGCTGTGAATTTACTCTCCCGCGTACACTGCTGCTGTTTCTCCGCCGTATCGCAGTTCGTAAACTGTAACATAAAGGAAGAAGTCCCGCATGCCAGGCAAAATGCGCGCAGACGGCCAGAATTTCAAAAGTTATTCCCCAGGTACTGACATAGCCCTTAACAGCCCTGTTCGTTCAAGCGAAGCCGGGCCACGCCGTTCTATTGCGCTACGTGACAGCTGAGATATCGCGTGCAAAGCTGGCACGTGGCAAATTTACTCAAGGACACATGGAGCTGAACTACTGCACAGAAAACTTCGCGCAAATGCCACGCATTACTAAATGCAACGCGTGCAGTACGGCGACCGTGCGTATAGGGAACCAAAGCTCAAGTTTGCGGAGCGACGACAGCGCCGCGCTGCGGCTCTGGAGAGAAGCGCTGGTGAAACTGGGAATAAGCGCCGCGGAGGGCGCGCCTGTTTCAGCGACAGTCGACAGCGGCGGCACGCGTGCGCACGCGTTCTTCGGTCGGCGCGGGGAGCTTAGACGTTGTGCCGTGAGCTTGACACGCTGAACCGAGAGGCTTGCTTTGCGAAGCTGCTTTCCCGCGATGGTAGAAGCGACCCCACGAAAGTGGAAGCGTGGTCCGAAGTATTACTGTGTGCCACAGCAGTGCAGACAGTACCAAGGCACGCGATCCGCCTGTAAAACTGTATCAGTTCCCGGACAAGTCGTACGAGAGAGAAAGTCCACAAGCGTGTATCACCGCAGTTAAAGGAATAAAGTTCTAGCTCTGCCTCGCCTTCCGTTTTCGCTGACTCAATTCTTCGCTTGAAATCAATTCTTTCGACTACCTGAATCAGTACGTAACGCGGCGCGTGCATGCAACGACTGCAGTAGTGATTGCTCGCCGTCTCGCATTTTTACATCCAATTACGGTTGTATGTTGAAGCAACTTTGTGTTTTGATTCCTCGTGTCTGTGAGACCTAGCTGTCGTTGTTGATGTTCACACTCACAAACTTCATACCGCGGTTAGCGTTGCGGTGTTGGTTGCGTTCAACTGAACTCCGCACAAGGCTGCATCATCGCGCCGGAACGAACGCCTGTGCATTTTCAGCTAACTTCACATCGTTTTGCTGGTTTGTTCTGTTTTTGTCGCTTTGTTAGGGTGGTATATATTTAAGCCGCTGAATCTAACTGGCACTTAATTCAGGAATTGTTATTGCCATCTTCTGAGATTGTGCGGTTTTCTTCCACGCGCACCGCGCACTCGTACATTGCTTCGAGTGTGCGTTTACGGGTGCGCTTTGCGCGAGCTCATCGCCCGATACCACATCGCGCCTGAAATTCGACACCTCTCACGCTGAGCCGCGTTCGCGCTGCAGGTCTTATACACCTGTGAAGTCGATATTCTCATAAAAAGGGAGTGCAAGCACGAATCGAGAAGCGCAAAAAAAAGACAGACAGACAGACAGACAGACAGACAGACGAGGCGAGCAGTTCTACTTGCTTCGCAGCGGTTAAAGCTAAGCTAAGCTAGCTGCCTCGTGGCTAAGTCAGCGGGTGATGCTCCAGCGGTACGGAGGGCATGACTCGAACCTTCTCAGGATTTTTAGTGCCACGGCCGCGTAGTCTTTGTTTCTTTCACTTTTTTTTTTTTGCTCGCCCCGAAAGTTCGTTCACTACAGTACGCGTTTGCCACTGCCAGCATGCACATCTAAACAACAATTCCACGTTCCACGTTGTCGACTATGAAAAACAACAATCACATGTTTTTCATAGTCGTCAACGTGGAACATCGATAACCGTGATTAACGAACTTCTCTCCTATGATTACGTTCGCTTTTCGAAGTGCCTGTCCAGCGGGGAGATCTTTTTCAAGCGGTACATAGCGAAGCGCTGCGCGAGAGCTCTGTACGCGCACGGAAGCGAGCGGCAGCGCGGTGGAGAGAAGGGAAAAGGCGCGGCGCTTACCCCCAGTTTCTATTATTTTTGCAAGGCGCAGCAAGCGCAGCGCGAAAGCGCTGCACGTGCACGGAAACGAGCTGCAGCGCGGCGGAGAGAAAGGAAAACGCGCAACGTATATTCCCAGTTTCTATTTTTCCGCCAGAGATGGCGCTGCCTGTCCAGAGTCGCAGCGCCACTGAGCGATGCTTTGGGAGCCTATTACTTGCGCGCATAGCAAGTGGTTGAACACATGTCAGACACAAATGCCATCGTTTATTCAGCAATAAGCAGGCAAAATGGCAAGAAATAATGCTTACAAACATCGATGGTGGCAGTCTATGCTTCGAGCTTTACGCCGGCCGGCCGCACGAATCGCCCTTTCAAAACAATCTGTCGGGCGTCTGTGCTACGTTACACCGAAAGCATGATTGATTCCGTAAATTTATGTCCTTTCTCTTCGTTTGGTGCCCCAAAAGAATCATGCACTGCTAACTTTCTGGAAGCCTACCCGTTTTATCAAACCTTCCACCTTCGCGCACACGCACTTGCATACAACACGGGCGTAGCTGACGGAGAGACGACGATTCGTAGCACGCCAGTTGAAACTGAAGTGGCCGCAAGTCGCCACTCGCGGCGCTGGCGGCGCAAAGGTGCAGTGCACTGCTGCGCCCCCTGTAGGTGCCGCACGTTTCCCATACTCCATCTCACCAATACCTTGTAGCACTGCCGAAGCTACGGGGCGTACGCAGGCAGAAGTTTTCTAAAGTTACTTGCTAACTTCTTAGACGATAGAACACAGTTAGTGTCCATAGGGCAGCACCGCAGCAATATAACCTCTATAAAAGCCGGAGTGCCCCAGGGATCAATATTAAGCCCACTTCTTTTCAACTTGTATGTTAATGATCTCGCCGCGACCGTACCTACCCACATATTTCAATACGCCGACGACACTGTCATTTTGTCGCGACATTCCCGTTTTCAAGAAGCAGTTTCCCTGTTGCAAGATGCTACGACAAGTTTGATGGACTGGTTTGCCAATAATGTGATTAATGTAAACGTTTCTAAAACACAGCTCATTTGTTTCCATAATCCATTGACAAAAGTTAGTTTAAGTGTCCCATTACTGGCTCACTGTTCATCTTGTTCTCCGTGTTCTTGCGCTCCTGTTCCCTATGTTTCATCTGTTAAATACCTTGGTGTATTTCTTGACAGCGACTTCGCCTGGAATTCTCACCTGGCGTACGTTTGTTCAAGGCTCCGGGCAGTATCTCGTACATTATATACTATCAGATATTATACGCCACTATCAGTTCGCAAAATGATACTACAATCGTTAGGTTACAGTGTTCTTCGATATGGTGTTACGGCGTTCGGTCACTGTGCGATTCGTTGGAAAAATAGATTGAACTCTATCCTTCGTTCCATTTTGAAATTAATTAGTTATGATTTAAGACTGCCCTCAGGCACAGACCTTTTTAAAGCACTGCGATGCTCTAACTTTGATGCCCTTCTGACTGAGACGGCTGTCCTGAGGCATTTTTGGTCTAACAAATATAAAGTTCCTTACGTCCCTTCACGCTCCCTCCGACCTAAAAACCGTTTTCGGGTGATTCGCTGCTCCACCAGATATGGTCAGCGCACTCGCAGCTACTTCATACCATCTTGCTTAAATCAACTACCTCCAAGTGTCTTCCGTGCAAAAACAAAATTCAAATTGAAGCAACTTCTTCGTCGCATTAATCTTTAACTTCTTCGTGATACCTGCACTTTTCCTTCGGTGCATGTCGCTGCGGTATCACGATCTTTAGTGTAACGATGTTCCTTTTTTTATTAGGCTGCGCATAGCTGTCGGCGTACTAAAGGAATTAAAATTCATTTCTTCTTTGTTTCCGTACAAGTTCGAATGATGTTACAATGCTTTATCATGTGTTCTTTTGTGCTTCTTGGTTTTTCCGCTTATCTTTTTTTCTTCTATACCACCGAAAATCTGGTGGTGTTGTATTGTTGTATTGTGGTTATTGCAAGTACGAATTGTTAACTCCCACAAGGCTAGGTGACGTCACATGTAATAGCAAGTTTTATTTCCTCATGCATTGCTGTACACGTGGTTCTATATTTTGCAGGTTAAATGAAAAAAAAAATGTTGTGTATTCGTGTGGTCTTAGGCTAAGCAATTGACCATTTGCAAAAATCTGCAAGGCGGCTTTCCTGCAAGGTTGTTTTCCAACCAAAAACTCTCGTGCACAGACTGCTTTCCAGGCTCACTGTGCTTTTACTGAAGGCACGCGGGTACGACAAAACGGTGAACGGAAAAAAATTGTTTGCGTGCCAGTCTGTGGTCGAGGTTATCTGGTGGAAAATAAACTTGCTCGCGCATGCGCCATAACTATTTTGCAAGCTGTCCATTCCTGTTGTCCGCTGTCTGTCGGCTCTGCCCCTCAAGCCCAATGTGGCTTTGGCAGGCCAATTCTGTACTACATTGTTCCTCTTTGAAAAGGTTAATAAAGTATTATTATTATTATTATTATTATCCTTTCGCAGCACATAATATAGTTCCGGGCTTAACTGTTTCATTATCAACGAGGTACAAGGGCTTTAGCTGTGCTTCTCGCATGACACCTTACAGCGATACGTGACACATTAGGCCCTTCGTGCATGCACTTAGCAATTTCTGAAATAATGCAGAGATTACCGGCTGGTAGCCGTAACAACCACCCTAACCGCGATGACGTACAACAATATGGCAGCCTCCATACACCCCAGACCATCCGCTTCCATCTGAATTCATGCTTCTGACTGGCTCTTTGCCCGGAGAGCAAGAAATAAGTAGTATTATCTGCCATCGCTTAGTCTCATCTAACGCTGAGCGCACAGCAACAGGTATCTTTTTTTCGCTCTTATCTAGATCACTCGTTTGTTTTGATGCTGCCGCAGGACTACCGAAGCGGTGCCGAGTCGTGAAAGTGGTTTGATGTTAAATGAGCAGATGTCGCCAGAACATTAGCGTCGGTGATGCGTTGACGATGCGAAATACCCTGAATGTCTATGTTGTTTTCTGTGCCAATAAATTGCTGTTCCACCCAAGAATGGTACATGATTGCTGCTGAAAGTGCGTCGACCGGGCTGTCAAAAAAGAACTTGGTGAAAACGCCAGTAGGAACGCTGTTATAAAAAGAACCGCGTTCCTCACAAACGCCAGTGAACACGTCCTGTACAAGTGTGTTTCTGAACATAAAGAAACGGCGAAGTGGCGTTCCTGCAGAGCTTCTTGCGTTTTGTATTAACTGCAAGGAGCAAGTGTCGACAAGCTAGGCGAGCCGACGCCAAAGAGACGACGAGCAGGCGACGTGATGCGCATGAACCCGTCTTGAGAGGGCTTTCGCATTTCCTATTGGCTAACAAGCCCCACAGCTTCCACAGTGCTGCAAATACTTCTGAGATGGAGTTTAGGCTCTGGCTAGAACAGCTGCATTGTGAGATGGCCGTGAGAACGACCAATAGGTGGCAGCAGCGCCGCCGCGTTAGCGTGGATAGGCGGTCGGCAGCGCGTGTACAAATGCATTGAGCGGCGTTTCGTTGTGAGCGGTTTCCGCCGATAATATGTGACATTGCGTTGACTGCAGCTTACTGGTAATATCTACCCTCTTCATTGCCGAGTCGATGCACGAAGCCGATCCAACGTTACTATTACTAGTGGGAGGAGCGCAATCTACCCATGAAATAGATGCTCGCTCTGGGCGACAGTCGGCGATTTCGCACTATGACGTTTTGTTTTATTTGTAGGCGTCTAGCTCATCTTCCGCCTACTACGTACTGCTGCAGCGTGACTGTTGAGTATTTGCTTCTTTCTCATCTGTATACCAAAAAAAAAAAGAAAGAGAAAGCCCACATGCATGTGCGATGAGTTTCAATAGCACTGTTCACGTGAATATGCATACGCATTTTTGCATACTTTTCTTACTCAGTTCTCCATGAAATGTTGGACGCTTGATAGTCAGGAAAGCTACGTGGCGGACAGCGCTTTAACGCTATGGAGACGTTGAACGCGTACTCACTTACTCTTGCCCCAGCAACACTATGAAGAGGTTCAGCACAGAGCTTTCATCGGTTGATAACGTGAGTAACAGTGACGCAAGAAAGGTCGGTTTATTTCATGGAATACGTATGTACCCTTCTTTTTTTCAAACGAATTATGTCCGCTGCTTTACGTAAGTTTATAACAACGCCACATAAACGCTCAAGATAATGTAAAAAAAAAAAAAGATGAGGTATCGCGTGAGCTTATACGACATAAATGTAAGGCACGCCACCTGGATTAATATTGAACATCTGAGTTTTTCACGGCGTACCTAAATCTAAGCAGAGGGGTGTTTCTGCATGAATTTCGCCCCAAATTAAAGTTGCGCACGGCAACTCCTTTTGACCACATCCGTGTCATTCCATTTTCTGTTTCTTTAGGGGCAGTGTACCGAAGAGTGAGACTTTACTTGATAGAAATATTTATCTGTAGTGGGTCCATGACCGTTTAATCACAACGACAGCTCGTCGCATAACCGATAAACTGCAGTACCACAGTTACACGCCTAACAACAAAGCGAAAATGCATGGCTTGGAGCCTCCTTTTAGTTGACCACACAGTCGCTAAAACGCTGCCTGCACACACTATTTATTATTCCTTATGTTTGGGACGATGTGCTTGAACCAGAAAGCGGCGCCCTTTACTGAAATCATTCTGGCGAAAGGAGGGTATACGACGACAATGCACAGCACTCTCGAAAAATGCCCTCACTGATCTTATTACAATGCATATACAGGCGAGCACGAGCACAGCCAAATGCTTCTGTACATCGTGTTAGGCATATGTACAAGCAGTTAAACTTGCGCTAACATATTGGAACAAGGCACCCTTTGAGGACTTGCATGACATACGCGCACATGCAAACACGACGTGGCTAGCAGTCGATGCAGGGAGCAATCCTCACTAGGCGAGGTTCAGCCAGTAGCCCGCCAGGCTCGATCTGGCGAAGTCTCGACTCCGCTCGATCTCGCGGCCAATAGTTCACTCGGCGCTCCTGAACGGCGCTCCTCGACTACCGGCTGTATTTTCTTCTATGGTGATAGTTCTGTAGAAGGCTGCCAGCATAACAGGAGGTGAAAAAACGTTAACATTTAACGTATCTTCTATATACGCATAGCCATCGCGGTCAGAATCGTGCCCCCGAGTTAGCAGCGTAACTCACTGGGTTTAAATATCTTACGTAAAAGCGCCAACTTCTCGTCAAGTGAGTTAACGAGAGTCTACGCTGCTTTGGAAGCGAAGAGCGATAAATTTTAGGGCTTATTCGCAAGACTTAGCGTTGTGTAAACAGACATAAATCAAACGAAAATTCCCACCCCCAACCCAATCGTAGTCATGAGCAGCTGGGTGAACAAATCGTTTGTTGACAAATCAAAATTGATATGTTCACCGACCAGCGGGTTATTGCGGACAACTAGGGTGGATTGGGTTAGTTGGATGCATATTAAAACTTGTTACACGTACTATGGGCGAGGAATGAAACGCCAGCAGTGGTGCGCGTGGTACAGTTCGCACCCTTATGAATAAAGATAGATACGTTCATGCAGTTTGCGCTCGTGAGCCACATTCATGCTTTCGATCGCGTAGTGCTGCCTAATCGGGTGTGCGCGTCTGTCAACGGTGATGACAGGACGGCGCGCACTATACATCTCCTAATGTTTGGTCAAAGCGCTCCGCTGTCCGTGTTTCATTTCACACCGATAGTACAGCTTGGTAAACAGCAGGAAATATCGGCGAATGTGTCCAGGAAGTGGAGAAAGAGTGCTCTTTCCCACCATTCTTCTGGCCCCCTTTGGCTGATTATTGCTATTATTTACCGCGCTGTAACAAGATTGAGTATTTTAAAGCGAAAGCCTCCTCACCAAACACGAAAACTGACCGCCCGCGTCCGACGTCGGCGGCGTCAACAAGAGTGATGCAGAAATCATCACGTGATGGCGTCACCATATGACGTCGTCATGACGTCACCATATGACGGGACACCACACGATGACGTGATTTTTGCATTGCCTTCCGGTTTGCAGGCCGATCCCGGAGGCAGTGCAAAACCAGGTGAGGGGCAGGCGTGCGCTGGGTTCCCCCCTTCAGGGTGGCCGAAGGTAAGGTCCCTAGATACCTTAGCCGAAGGTTCATCGCAGCGCCCCCCACCCTAATAAGTCAATGAATGGGGCAAATTTGCGCAACCCCCCCCCCCCCCCCCCCCCGCCTTTAAGGTGACCTTGCGCACCCCCTGGCCGCCACCTTCGTACGCCCGCTTATGGGTACATCCAATTTATGGGGTATATCTGTGCATTTAAAGGGGCCCTGCAACACTTTTTGAGCATGGTCAGAAAACGCTGCCGATCGGTAGTGGAGGCTCCCGAGAACACGCGAGCCAAATAATATAGCGCAGCACGCGGCCTGGAATTCACAATAAATTCTCAAAGTCAGCTAAAAATTGCTTTTTCTTCTCTCGACACTCTGCGATGACCAAATCTTGTCATCATTTAGTGGCTTCTAGTTTCACATGTCAGATGAAGAAATTGACGCAAGCTGGTTTTCCGCAAGAGTTGCTCTCTGCTACCTGCGAGAAGCTGCTTAAGAAAATAAAAAAAAGGCTGCAACAATGAACCTAAGCCAGCCCAAATAACAGGCAAGAAATTCGCTGTAATACCATACATTCATGGTTTTACTCACAGACTCAAGAAGGATGCCAACCACTCGATGTACTGGTTTTGATCTCGGCGCGAAACAAGTTGAGCAGACTATGTGTGAAGGTGGACCGCCGCGCAAAGAACAAAGAGGCCGATGCAACATTAGGTTGCACTGTTAAGCATGGCCACAGCTATGTACCTTGCTGCTCCTGCGTTGTTTATTCAATACCACTGTGATGCAACCGCGTTTACGTGGGGCAAACGGGGCGGTGCCTTAATGTGCGATTAAGGGAGCATTTTAATTCCTTGAAAGGCCCCGCTAGCTCTCATTTATCATTGCATTGCCGCCAGTGTGGGTGTACTCCTGCTTTTGGCTCTTCTATTTTGTACAAACACAGAAGCCAGAAAGCACGTGAACTTGTTGAGGCCGCACACATTTCTAAGCTGTCACTTGCATGTGTCAGTCAGGCGTCGGTAAGACTGCATGATAAGGAAACTTCATATCTTGGGAATACATGAGACATGTGACATGTGTGTGCTTCTTGGTTTTGAGCGAGGAAGGAAGAGCAAGTTTTGTTTGCGCATGTACCGTTTGGCGGTGTGATGCATATATGTTTTATTTCCGATTAAAGAAGCTTAGTTGAAAGTCAGCGCTTGTACTTGTCTGTTCTCCCTGTGTGCGTCGTCTCGTTTTTCGCGCTGCTAACTTCCATGGATCCATTTTAACATCCACTGGCTGATTTGAGCATGGCGCGCTCGGTTGTTACTAAAGCCGCCGCGGGAGGTCGCGACTTGTCCACGCGTGCGTGCGCGATCGCACTGCAAAGCGGCATATTCGAAGGAAAAAAAAAAAAAAAGAGAAAAGTGCTCGAGGTCACGAGGCACGCGTGACGTATTTTCTTCAAAGGGTTGACGCTTGGGCAAGTTGGTGTGGATTCATTTAGAAATGTTAACAGCGCAAAGAAAATTTAGGAAGGGACGAGACGAGACAACAGAGGCAAAGAGCGCTGACTTCCAACTAGTTTTATTTCGATAAAAAGTGCATATATAGAAGGCAATGGAGAGGGTGCGAGACAAGAAAAGACGAGAAAGGATGGACACGTGCTCACATGATTGCCATGTCATCTGAAATACTTCGAGAATGCCACCACGTATGCCCTAAAACCCAGCCAAGTAATCAAATTCTTGATTTGAAAGCGCAATGGAAGGTGCGCTAACGCACATGGCACCCAGCTTATGTATCAATTCAGCTTCGATAACTTCTCGAGTTAACTGAACCCTATGCCTCGCCATTACTTTGCTCTGATTGAAACAGGGTGTACACCCACAGTCACGGCAATGAATGCCGATGTGACCCTGCACCGTGTTGAAGACGTTATTGTGGTGTTCGCGCAAGCGGTCATTTAGGCATCTGCCCGTTTGACCAATATAGCTTTTCCCACATGTCAGTGGGAAAAGCTATATTGTCTCCTGCGCAGTGGGGGGTTGTTTATTCAATCCCACTGACATGTGGGAAAAAGCTATATTGGTCAAACGGGCAGATGCCTAAATGACCGCTTGCGCGAACACCACAATAACGTCTTCAACACGGTGCAGGGTCACATCGGCATTCATTGCCGTGACTGTGGGTGTACACCCTGTTTCAATCAGAGCAAAGTAATGGCGAGGCATAGGGTTCAGTTAACTCGAGAAGTTATCGAAGCTGAATTGATACATAAGCTGGGTGCCATGTGCGTTAGCGCACCTTCCATTGCGCTTTCAAATCAAGAATTTGATTACTAGGCTGGGTTTTAGGGCATACGTGGTGGCATTCTCGAAGTATTTCAGATGACATGGCAATCATGTGAGCACGTGTCCATCCTTCCTCGTCTTTTCTTGTCTCGCACTCTCTCCATTGCCTTCTATATATGCACTTTTTATCGAAATAAAACTAGTTGGAAGTCAGCGCTCTTTGCCTCTGTTGTCTCGTCCCTTCCTAAACGTTCTTTGCGCTGTTAACATTTCTAAATGTATTTTCTTCACCCGTGCCATCCCTCCCTGTTTAGCTTCCAGCGCTTTCGTCGGGACGAGAGAAGAGAGAATGCAATTGCAGTGTGCGACGAATCTTTGTAACTCCGCTTGTACTGGACGGATTCTAAAAATTTTTGCGGCAGTGAATTCGTGAGGCAATAAGCTCCTTTAGTGAATCCATTCCATGGCTACTTAGAAAAGTGTTCCAGGGCCCCTTTAAAGCTGCGAGTGTTAGTCAGCGCCGCTAGCTATGACGGCGACCGCAATCAGATCATGGCTACTAGCGGAGCTGACTAACACTGCCACGTTTAAATGCACATATATACCCCATAAAGTGGACGGGGGGATGACCGCCGCTGTAGCTCATACCCCTGTCACACGTGGCAACTAAAGTGCACTTTGAGCTAGTGCACTTACGCTCACAAAGTGTCACTTTGGCGGTGCGCTGCTACACGAGAAAGTGAAGTGTACTTTGAAAATGATGACAGTGGCAATTGGCGGATTAGTAGCGCAACATATATTTGTTATATTTTGGCCCGTGTCACAGCGTCGCACCCCGTTGTCTTGGTGGAAGTAGCACCAGTGGCACATGCCATCGCGAATGACTCGAGAACGACTGACCAACACATGTGCAAGTGTGCAAGGAAGTAAACAACGCGGCGGCCTTTGCACAGCATGTGCTCCCGCATCCCCATAGCGGACGTGGCCGCAAACTGCCCGAGGGCGGGAGTAGCGAGGTTTTTTTGTTGTAGTATGGCTTGTTTTAATACATAGTAGTATTACTAATAACGAAAACAATGGTCTAAAAAAAAAAACCGCCAGGCCTGCGCGGGACACGCAGCACAGACACAGCGAAAGCTTGCAGAGCGGCCTTTCTAGAGCCTTTTTTAAACACTCTTGGGGCTACTACTACAAGCGCACTTGCATGGTACCCACTACGCCATAAATCATCATAATTTTTTGCATACTGGGGAAGCGTCTACTATGCCATTATTCGTCATTCTTCGGAAAAGCGCGGTACCCGCTACATTCTTGTCATGAATTATGTGCACTTTGTTGATGCTGTGGCTCACGACGATGAAGAATTATGCCTGAGGCTTTTGTAATGGGTTGGAGCATTGAACAACCCACTCGTTACGCAATTCGCATTGTGTGACGCCTGGTTCTTACTTTACTGTTCTAAAACGCTTTACAACACACTTGAACGCGATTCTTTACCCGACATGAAGACTGCATAGGGTCAGTTTGCACCGCAGTTTCACGCAGCGGCGCTGGGCTGCCACGCAGAGGACCCGGGTTCGATACCCATTGTGTCATAGGTGTTTATTTATTTAGTTTATTTCTTATTTCGCGTGATCTTGGTTACGGACACCGGCGGCTGCGGCGGACAACTACGGCGCAGAAACGACCCTTGTTGTGATATCGTAACAGCTTTCGCTGTAATACTATGAGCGCCGCTTTATGCTACAGCGTATTTATGTGCAAGCCACTACTACCGAGGCTACACACCCAGTCGCCGCGAAGTGAGGTTGGCGAACGCACTTGCCCGCAAGTATACTTTGCAGCGAGTGACACTAAACTTTCTCGTGTGACAGCGTGCAAATGACACTCGCGGCGAAGTGCACTCGCTCAAAGTGCACTTCAGTTGCCACGTGTGACAGGGGTATTATTCGAAGGTCGCAGAGTCGGTCCCCTGCCGGCGGCAAGTTATCTTTCGTCCACTTTTCTTTCTTCCCATTTGCATTATAATCACCACTTATAACATCCCCTATACTTTCCTTGGCATCATTGTCAGTTATTTCTCATTGTGTCTAACAAAGCAAAGGAACACATCATTCCTGTGTCGACAACCGCGATAATAAAGCAATGCAAAAAAGAACAAAAGACGAATTGAAGCGACAGCTATTGGCGGCGAGATCGACCTATAGGAGGCAGCACCGTAGCGGTGGTAGTGTGGATAGATGGTCGGCGACGCGTATACAAATGCACACAGCGGCGCTTCGTTGTGAGCGGTTTGAGCCGATTTTCGGCAAATAAAGTGCGTTGATGGCAGCCCAATGGTGGTATATAAGCTTTACATTGCCAGATTAATGCGCGAAGCCGGCCTAACGTTCCTATTACGTGTGAGAAAGTCACAGTTTCGGCGCAAGGGCGAAGCAATGAATGCGATAGCAAGAAATTTAGAATGTCACACGAAGATCGACGAGTAGCTCGATACTTGCAGCTTCCCTCTGAAGCACATAGAAGAACGCTCGAAAAGGACGCGCGGGTATGCACAGGAGAAGCGTGAACTAACAACTTTCGCAGTTGTTACGCCTTTGTGTTTGACCAACGCGCTGCAAGTGTCGACAACGCAGAACCCGACGCTAACTGTTCTAGTACACTCTACCGACGCTCTTAGATATTTATTCTGCTTTTAAAGTGCGCGCGAAATGACCCCTCAGCGTCTCCTGCCGCGCGGTGGCGTCTGACGCATGGTGTGGGTGATGTTCTTTTTATTTATTTTTTTCGTTCCGCATCACGGGTGGGTACAGGATAGGGACTATAAAAAAAAAAAGAAAAGTTTTCATGTTGAAGGAAAATGTAGGAGCGTTGCGTGATCGAAAACACGCTCAAGCTCCTGCCAGATCTGCATACCGCCAGCGGTAAATGGTGTCTATAAATAGCTTACCGTTATTATGCCGGCGCATGCATGGCGTGCGGCTATCACTGACCTCCATAAAAAAGGCTAGACGGCGCATTGCCGCTACCCGAGGCGCGAGCTTCTGAAGCCACAGGAAGTTCCCTCGTCCGTCCCGGAAGCGGCCGTCTGCTGCGCTTTTCTATGCGCGCTGAGCTGCTTTTGTGATCGTATTCCTTGGCGTTTTCGGAATTTCACGTTTTTCGCAGTCAATTGCGAGAAGCATGGGGCAGCCATCGATGCAAACAAATGTAGGGTAAATGAACTTTTTAAGATGAAAATATCTTCACATGAACCTAACGTCTTCATCGAAGTGCGCCTTTATTTTATAGAGATTTACTCTTGACGTCGTGGTTTTGTGACTGCTGATCGTGATGTGCGTAGAAGTGAGTCGATCCGATTATGCTAGACGTGCTCAAGAAACCGGAATAGCTACAACAAAACAGCTCGTTTGTTTATTTGGTGGAGTGACGTCGATATCCACGCATTTTTTTACCGATGACTCAAAATGATCAGTTTCGCGAAATGCTTACGGATGTCTGATCCAGTAGTTTTGTAATTTGGCTACTCGATGTTTGCATTGTGATGAACCCTAAGCTTGATATGCGATACAATTATGAATTTCACGCGAAGCATGAATCGGTTGGACTCAGCAGCTAGCATGTCCTTATGCAGCTCTGATTGTAGCTTTAGAGGTCTCCTGAGAGCTCGGTCATAGTTGACTCAAGAAATCGGTGTCGCTGTACCTATCTGGAAGCCCAGGCGCCTGGGTGCCCCTAGGAATTGCTGCAGCATTACTTTCTCTGTTTTATTGAAGGTGGTGGCGTCTCTACCACCACGATTTTACTTGGCGAAATCTGACGGACTTCTCTGTGACGACGTACGACCGGGCACAACCTGAGGCCTCGGCATCCCGACTGAAGATGACGGACACGAGAGCTATACCTCAAGACTAGAGTTATTCTCCAACGTTCCAACTGAAGTGCTGTACGATGTTTTCGACGTAGATATGGCTAACCTCGTAGCGAATCAGTGCGAATGCCGCTCACCTCTGCCGTAACGCTGACATGTGTTGCGACAAAACGTGCCAAATGGACGTACTGATCCTGGGCAACACATAACAAACGAACTATCTATCTTCGTTTATGTTGTCGCGAGCACAGAGAGACTGAAATCTTCGTTTCTGAACGAGCTGATGAAAAGACCGACACTTCACGAAACGGGGTCGCTAAAATTCTGCATTCACAGCTCGATATTTATACTCCGTTTCACCACTACCGTTCAGCACTACCAAGGCTACGGGGTGTAAGCAATACACGCTTGCGCAGTAAAACATAGTTCTAGATATTATTACCTCAGAATTGGCGGGGGCAGACACGCGTTGCGTTATATGTATGCGTGATATATTTATTCTTTATCGCATTGATGTTGTGAGGCTTGGGCTGCTGACAGAGACTCGGAGCTTAACAAACAATTTAATTGGGCTAAGTTGTCATACACACATTATGACATGCGTCTTCACACGTCAGTGTCCATGGCTCGATTGCCGAGCTCGTCGCACCTGCCACGCAGAGACGAACCCCGGAAGCGGAAACACACTGTGGTCGACTGTTCGGCTGGTTCCCGCTAAGCGCGCTAGTACGTCGCTCACATTTCACCTCTCCCCGGATCAACGTTTCTAGATTATTTTCAGTTAGCAAACTAGCTTTGAGAGGCGGCCACGTTTTGTCGCCGTGGCGAGAGGTGGCGCTGGCCTAGCGTTGAGATCGGGTGCGATGCAGTACTAAGGGCGACGCGTGCCAGCCGCGTGTTTTTGCTACGTTGTTGGTGCTCGCGCGTTAATCACGCATGCATTCTGAGGTCTCACGTGTTCCACAAACGTGCGAGCAGTGATCGTGTACACGTATTTCTGCAGATACCGCGAAATGTCAGCGCAGATAATCGACATGCCTAGGTGCAGCGTGCCGAGCTGTTGTTCAGGGGTTTGCTTCGGCAGTGCCAAGTCCCGTCCCGCGACACTTCTTCATGGGCGCTTTTCTGTATGTATAGAGGCACTGAAACCAAGTTTTCAGTTAAGCTGCAAAGGAACCGGGTCTGGACACTTCCTGAGGCGCTGTTGAACTGTGATGAGACAAGTGTCGGTTGTGCCGTTCACAATGACACCAGTGATGGAAATAATATTTGGAGTAATTACATGCCAAAACCACGATTGACATGCTTATGTATTGCCTCCGGAAATTTAGGCCGTCCGGTGTTTACCGTGCAGTGACATCGCACAGGCGGTCCTCTAGCACATCCATCGATCAAACCCGTGACATTCGGGTCAGCAGCCGAGCACTTAGGACACTGCAATAAGTCACGAATATGAAACAGGCGTTCGTAGAACAAATATTGATGTTCCCGTCCTCGTATTCATAAGCTCAGTATTTATTTATTTATTTATTTATTTATTTATTTATTTATTTATTTATTATACTCACAGGTATCAAAACGGGACATTACAGGAGAAGTAATCGTAGGAAGGTCTGTTAGGACGATGTCAGATAGAAAGGTATTCAATTTTTTTTTCTTTTTTGTTTCAGTATGCTGCTGGTTCTTTATACGGCCTGTGCAGGAGAGGTTACATGAATACATGGAAGTATCTACATTGCCGAAAATTCATGGTGAAAATTCAGTACACTGAATGAGGTGGATGAGCGTCAGTCGTATTGCAACACATAGTATCGTTAGATAAATTGTTCCAGTGGGAGATATCGGACGGGAAAAGGGAGTGTTTGCGGGTGTTGACACGACATAATAGCTGCTGGAATGCTTTAGAATGGCACGACAATAATCAACGCGCTGTGTGCGGAAAAGAAATGTATTTACGGGACAGTGCGATTTAATCTGAATAATTTTATCCAGTTAACTAAAATCAGCGGCCAAGCATTTCGTACAGAGAGCTAACCAGAACGAACGGCCCCGATGTTCATTGCTGGGCTAATCGCCACGGTTCGCTAAAGTCTTTCTCAATTACTAGTTACGTCTGTACAGAAATAATAACTGGTGCTTTCCGCCCGTGTGTTCCCTTTTAATTCTTACTGGACCGTGGCTTAGCAGAGGAGCTTGCCCAATTTCTGTGCAACATGCGTGCTAGAGGTTTTTGCGCGCATGGAATGGACGAATTTAGGTTTCGCCTATACTCATATACAGATAAAAGAACGTCAATGCGTATCGTAAAAGGCACATATATTCTAGGTACACATACTTTGTAGGCGTATGGCAGAGCACACTGGAATGATAATTTTTCTTTTGGTCAGTGACTGAGAGCAAGTTTTAAAAAATTAGAGCACTTTCACGGCAGGAGTTGAGCGAGGGAAGCATGTGGAGGGAATAAGTGGATGCTTTGGATCCACATAATTGTTCAGAAAGCGTAAATGCTCATTGTATAGCTAATGAAGTCTGCGCTCGCAAAGCGAAGTAGCTTGCCTTCCTACGTGAGCTCTCACCTTTCATGCCTCTAATAAACAAACAGGGATGAAAGTTATCCTACATTTGCGCCAATTTAATCCTCACTTCGGTGCAGTTGATATTTTGAAATAGTTATGAAGTATTCAGGTTTACAATTGACGGCTATTCGATTCGATGATAGAATCGAAAAAAGCAGTGTTCCATTTGAATATCGAAATTTTCGAATACTCGCACACACACCACGTGAATACGTCGCTGCAAATAATGCACGTGCTGAATTCTGTTTCACGAAATCGAATGAAAATCACAAGACGTTTTCTTTTTCTTTTTTTTTTTTTTTCTGGGTTCCTTACTGGTGTTTGATTTGGTAGGCTTTTCAGCAGCCCGCGTATTATGTGATGAGATGAGGTTGAAATATGACTGAGCATTACGTGATCCTAAGACGATTTGCGCATATACTGGCGAAAAATAGATGCCCGTTCTAACGGGAAACGAAATTAAGGTAAGCGCACTGGGCAGTGTTTGCCTTGTCTTTTATTACTTTTTTTTTTTCACACGCTGTTTGTATCTTTTTATAACGCTGAGATATAACTAAAACACGCGTTTCACTCAAGCCAAGTCAAATGAGAGCAACTACCACATCGACCTAACCATTGTAGTAGTCGCTTGTCGGCCCCCCCCTTGGAAGTAGCGCAGTAGCAGACGACTCGCTGAGACCAATCCTAACGCGACCGTAGCGCCCCCGCCTGGTTGGCGATGGCGGAGCGACGCTCCGCGCCACTGGAAGGCCGCGCTCTTTGCCAACTGAGTTAATCTAAAAACGTTGCCCCGGATGACCAAGTCCCTTGGTTAGGGTCCTTGGTCTCACGTGGTGTCCACACTCACTCAAGCACAAAGTTAGCAGGTGAGGAGAAGCTGGCGCACACGCTGCGGGCGCGTGGGCTGTGGCTCCGCCTCTTTTCTCTGCTGGGACTTCGCTTCTTCCGATTCCTGCTTCTTTTCCTCTCCTTGCGGCGGGGACTTGTGTCCTGCTACAGCTCATTCTCCTCTCGCAACTTTTGCTTCTCTTTTTCTCCCGGCTGTGACTCCTCTTTTCTCGACTTTTGCTCTTTCTCGTCTCTCTGCTGCGGCCGATAAAATAGACGATATCATCTTCATGGCGAGAAAACAGTGCGTTATTCCTAGCCAGAATGCCAGCAATGACCGATTGATGTTCAGGGGAGATCTCACAGCCTAAGTTGGCTGGTGGCAGGTCGGGGTGGATGGTTACCGGCACGGTAGTTCAGCCGTGTGGCGCGGCAGAGGTTCGGTCCGATGGCAATGCGCTTGCGGCCAAAGTTTGCCAGCGACTCTTCTGGCACCGGCAATGGCTCTCGTTGAAGGCAGTCTTGTGGTGCTTAAGCTGGCGGGAAAAGCTTTGAATGGGCTAAAATGACCGCATTGGCCATTTGCGGGACCAGACGCTGAGTGGCTAGGAGCGTTACACCCGTGGATGGGTGTTGGAGCTGAGTAGGTTGCGGTGGCTGAAAGACCAAGCGAGCTTGCGCGGCCGCAAACCAGCCTTCACCCAAAATAAGGGGAAGGGTGTTGTTTTCCAAAACTGCTGCCTCCACTACACCAGAAGCAGGGCCAATAGTTATTTTCAGGAGGGCTGACCCAACCGCTAGTGCTGTACCACCTCCAACAACGGAAAGAGGTAGATTGGTCCAGGGCAACAGCATTGTAGAGGGAAGGATGTCTTTGGAAATCAATGCGACTTTCGAGCCAGAGTCTGGGTAAGCGTCATGCTCTCGGACTGCTGTAACTGTCGCTGTGCAAAACGGGCACAGCTGTTGGGGACCAGTGTTCCGGGGAAACTGTGTAGGGCTAGCGGCTGTCCGGCGCCAGGGGTGAGCGACGATTGGGTCCTTCTTGACTTGTTACGCGAAGGACATGCCGCTGCCAAATGCCCCAACTGATTGCACTTGTAGCAGACTGCTTGAGTTATGTCTTGGCCACTGCGGAATGCTGGGGCCCCATAGCGTGCGGAAATAGCTTCATAGTGGCGTTTCTGTTCTTCTCTGGGCAACGCGGAAATGCGTTGCCTTGGCTGCAATGTTGTAGCTGTTGTCGGTGCTGGTGACTGGAAACTGGGCTGCTGGTGTCCTAGGTTGCCACTTCGAACTGACTGCAGGGGAGGCCATACCGGTGGGTTTGCACTTGCCGTGTGTTGCATATGGGGAGTGCACTCGTCCAGGTTTATGCACGTGGATATGAAGTCTCGTATCGTCGAAGGTCGATTAGCCGCGATGGCTGCAATAACATGCGGCTCGTTGAGCGAAAGGGAAAGTTGGGCTAGTTGGTTGGGATTCATATTGAACAGCGCAAAAAACAAGACACAGAGAAGAGACTGCACGACACGAGCGCTGACTGACAACTAAATGCTTTATTCAAGCAGAAAGAAAAAGGAAGGGAAAAACAGAAATGCGCGCGCACCCTAAGCACATTACAAGGGATTGCAGGCATTCAGCAAAATTTAAGTATTTTCCAAGTAAGCCACCTCGCAATCAAGCAACGCAATCGATGGCGTGCTGACACACGTGTCACCATTCTTGCTGATAGCAAAAGCTTCAGCTATCTCTCTAATACGGGCGTCATTGTGGTCAAAAACAGTGGTCGTGCGGCAGAACTCCGGTGAGCAGCCACAAGCGGCACAGTGGGCGGACAAATGTGAATACGGCGTACCCTTAAAGGAGTACTGACACAAAATTTTTTCACTTATCATTTTCTTGTGTCAAATGATAGCCCAGGCCCCCAAGAGCCTAGGAAATGTATCGGCAAGCGTGAGTGCGCCCTGAAAAATTAATTACAGCATGTTTTTAAAAGCTAGTTTCAGTTCATACTGCACCCTGACGTCACGACGTTGTACAGGCAGCGCCACCAGGCGGTAGTATGTGAATGCGCACGCTTTCGTGACGTATCCTCGTGCGCGCGTAGCTCCATCGTCTGCTGCGCGCCGCACATGTGACAACTGTCGCACCGTCAAGGATGGACGAATATTTGTCAACAGACACCGACGACAGCAACGACTTCGGCAGAGAGGAAGATGCCGAGCTTGCCGACCCCGCGAATCATTTCGCATTCGACCCGCTTGCAAGTACAGTCGAGTGCATAATTTTAGAGACCACGGGAGCGCGTGCCGAGGCGCGTCGCTGCGCCTTCTGGCGGCTGCACGGCTCTGTCCGGGAGCGCGTACTGCGCACGCTCGTCCCATATCCCCCGGCAGCCTGCCCTTTCGCTCGTTTCAACGGCGCGCATCTCGAAACGATGCGGACGGCGCAAGGTGCCACTTCTGCAGTCGCTGT
>JALIZH010025840.1:0-55610 GCA_030522465.1 Rhipicephalus appendiculatus | reverse complement strand
AAAGTCAACACAAGTTAAAAGTTTCTTAAATATTGCAGGTATGTGATATTGAAGAACGCATTCGCCGTATCGTGTCCGGCAAAAATGAACTTGGCGGGGTTAATTTCGGAGTCTATCGGTGAATGTTCGTAAACATGTTTTCATTCGTATAAAGTAATAATTTATATGTATAAAGCTCACTCGCTCCAGAAATACCGTGATTTTCAAAGAGCTTACGTGTACTTAGCTCACTAAAAAGAGCATAAAAAATTTTCCAATACTCGGACAGCTTTTTTTTCTGTAATAACTCGAGTCTTTTAAAGATCTGAGAACACGTTTTCGAAGACACAAGCACGTAGTAAGACAACCCAAAATAGAAGTCGGCGGAGCATACAGCCTTTTAAGCCGTAATGGTACACGGTTTGGCGGTTCGTATAGCCTACATTTTTTTTCCAAATTCGAAACCTTTGACACATTTGTATTCTATGGGATGTTTTCCTGTATTCATACAACTCTAACCGTACACCGCTGAGCTCAAAGGCAAATTGCAGATTAATAAAGAGTTTTTCGAACGCCTAAATAAAACATGTGCATTTGGTTTAAATTAACCTTATGCAAGCTTGTTTTCATAGAGCCACAGTTCCATGTGCCTTAAATGATTGGTTACACGAACTTGGAGAACTGTCATTCATTCAGCACTGAAAAAGGCATTTGTGTCGTCTGCGTACATAACTACTTTTTCTGAGTTGGGAATATTATATATATAATCATTATGAAGCATAAAAAGATCGCTTGAGCTGCACCTTCAAGAGCACAGCGTGATAGTATAAACGGACCCTATTCTTATCGCCTTCTCAATCGCTAGACTGGCTTCGCATTTCCGTGGACACCTAAACCATGCCGCAAGGAAAGGAACGCCTATACACCCGTGAAGAACCCCTTTCAAGCTATCGAACAATGCCTACTCCAAGTACAGATGCGAAGAGCCCACTGATTTGGAGAATGATGCTGTTGTCGATACTGATAATTAATTATGCCTGTGTGCTGTACAATTGGTGGATCTATAAACATTCATTCGTTGCGCGATTCATATGTTTTCATGCGTGGCGTGATTCTACATTTCTTCCACGCAAATTAAGTGCGCTAACGACAGTCCTCACACTACGTAACATTAACATAGTTTTAATAGCGAAGCTGTTCAGCGCGGCATCAAAAAGACTGTTCTCGAGAAGAACCCTTGCCCCACCGTTGTCTAGCAACCACAAAGACCTGCGCCGAAAAAGTAGCAACGGAGAGAAGTCGCCGCCACGCCACCCCCACGGACGGGAACACTGCGCGCATGTCCGACGCCTAGCTGACGCAACAGCAAGTGTGACGTTAGCAAAGGCGCGCGTATACCGCGTCAACACCTCGCGCCGAAGCTACCGCGACGGCGAAGTATAACCGCGCAAAAATCGAAATAAAATGTCACCTAGCCAACTCTTGCGTCATGAAACACAGCATTACATAGACTGTGCTTTCCTCGGAGAATGCCATAAAAGGGGCCGCTCACAGCCGCGTCAAGGTAGTTTGTAGCCATGGGGCGTCCAAAGAAGGTCCGCACACCCGAAACAGAGGCTGCTTACCACGCGGTTCGAAGTGCTGAAGATCGAGCGCGAGATCAAAGGCGACATTTTGATCCTCTCATGTGGCCACGAAAGCGACTGCTGCGCAACGCAGAGAAGTCGAGGATCTTGAATATGCCCCGGCGAGGAAGGATGAGGGACGCGGCAAGGAAACGAGTCAGGTTCAAAACCGTAGCAGCAGCCGAGTTCAAAACCTAGGAGCAGCCAAGAAAGGCCCTCTGGCTCGACCAGCTTCGCTGTTTCCAAACCTTCCCTGGTCGAGTGCAGGCTTCGCCATCTTTTTTCCTTCGAAGCAATATCGAGCGTGGGCGCGGCTCTGTAGTAGAACACCTACTAGCCATGCAGAAGTCCTCGGTTTGGTTCCCACTCGAACCGAGGTTGTTTTAGGTGCGAAGCAGCTATTTGACTCACGTGTGTAACGCCGTACGTTACGTAAGTCCGTACGAATGCGCCGCAACGCGTTCCCCTCGCCGTAGGTGTTGGAGCGTTGCCAAGTAGGTCACGCTCCCCCTCGCACGCTTCCCTCGCAAGTGCGCGCTGACGTCACTCTCTCCCTCACCCGCAGCATGCTCGCGGCAGCGCCCGCAGCTGCCGGCTGCTCCGCCCGCTCGCAACAACTCTGACCCGCCTCCCGCGTCTTTGCGTTTGAAACAAACGTTTACTCGAGTAAACGCTACACCGAGTTTCGCTTCAAACAGTTCTTCCAGCACCCGCGTCGACGCCCGTTTCAACCGGGTCAACGCCGTGCGCACCGCTGCTGCTTCGCATCCCATCAGGGTTCCCTTCGGGGAGATGGTCCAAGTTTTTCGTTCTTTATTTGCATCTTATTTCAAATTTCCACTCACGGACAACGCTTAATTTTTGCTCACAACCAACGATACCAACGCCGACACAGACACCGTAATTTCTGCGAAACAATCTCTTTAACCCTGTGGCGTTAATAAGAAAAGTCCTAAGATCAATTATTGTGGTGTGGTTTGCTTAAGTTCTGTTTCTGATGGCGTTAAGCTCCCCACTTTAACATAGGTACTTTTTTCTAGCAGGAAAGAAATTCATAATATGTTTAAGGACAACGCCTAGTATTTCGTAGTTCAATTATTCTTGTTCTTGAATATCCCGTTTGATGTTATCAAAAGCCGTCCTCATATCAAGGAACAGTGCAACTGCATATAGTCTGTTTTCGATATTATTTTATATTCCTTGTTCTGAGTTTAATACGGCTAATTGGGTGGATTTACCGTTCTGGAATCCATACTGAGCACTGCTTATTATTTAGTATTTGGAAAAAAAATCTCTTAGTATGCAATTGATGGCCGACTCAAATACCTTTATTAGCACTCGTAAATCATAAAATTGACCTATCACTGAAAATGCCATTCAACGCATCACCTCTGTGCACAGCAAATAAGCGCGCAGGCTTGAGAACAATATGCAAATGACCAGATACGAACCCGCAATTAATAATGAGCCAACGGAAGCATTGCGCGCATTTCGTGAACCTCCGTGCTTCGTCGAGAGGGTAAAAAAAAAGAAAAACACGTGTGCTTGAGAGCTGCCCGCCAATTTGTCCGCTTTGCCGGTGCTGCGTTCCCGTGTACGAAAAAAAAAATTATAGATTGGTACAGCTACGCTGTTGGGCTGAGTAGACTGAAAAAAGAGATGAGCTGCTGGCCTTTCCCTCTTCATTTCCCTCTTCCTAGCCCTTACTTCCGTTTCCCACCCTTGCTGCCCTACACTGTACAAAACAATGCTATGCTTTACACTACACCGTCCTCTTTTTCCTCATCTTGACCCTGACTTCCCTTTTCCTACCTCGCTATTTTATTCTATACAAGACTATGCTGTATTTTATTGGATGCCCTCTCGCTTTACAGCGTCTTCACCCTTAATACTTTTACCTACGTCTTTGCTATACTATACAAGGCTATGATGCACCGCCCATCATTTGCTTCGCACTGTCACATCACTCCTCCTCACCCTCATTTCTCTTTCCCACCCTTGCTGTTCTATACTATAAATGCCTATGCTGTGCTTTCTCCTCTGCCCTCTTTCTTTCTCGTATCGTCGCCCCCCAATTTTTTTCCCACACCTTTTCTGTAGTATAAAAGACTCTGCCATGATTTACCCTCTCCCCTCCCCCCTTTACTTGTTCCTGACTTTCACAGTACTTCTCAACGTCACTTCCATTTCCTTCCCCTTTCTATTCTATAGTATGCTTCTTTCTTAGATTTGCCTGCGTTGCTATAACTAGACCGGCAGCCTATTCAAAGCAACCTGAACAAATAAATGAAAACCATGACCGATCCCTCTGTCATAGAAATCGGTATAACACGAAAGTGAAACGTGTCTTCACAGAGGTATTTGAACGTTTATAGCGCGTTGTTTCTCGACAAGAGCGGCGGGATGAATGCTATAGCAGCAAATTGTAATGCCACGCGTAGAACGGCAAGCAGCTCAAAGATTCACATTCAGTCTTAAGAAGCCACAGTGAAGCAAAGAGGATACAGGGTGCAGGATGAGATTTATGGTGCTGATATATACATTGTTGCCCTACATATAAATCAGGAATCTTCTAGGTGCTTGCACACTTTTATCTATGCGTCAGGTCATTATTTCCTGTTATATTAAGTAGTCTGGCCACCACACTCATTACTGCGCGCTGTTTAATAGGAAAATGGTATGTGTTCTGTGTGTTTTCTCCTGGCGCATAGACTTACACTTGTTTGTAGCGTTGCTTGTCTGCCAGTTGAGGGTCTTCCCACATATCAGTGGGATCGTGTAGATTTCTACCGCTCAAAGTACAAACAATCTTACAAGAAAGTTATTACTGGAAAATGTGCGGCAGCTTTCATAAATTTTGAAAATTTCACGAAAGAACAGAGACATCAAAATATTTTCGAAGGTTCTTAGAATGACCATAGAAGCTGTGAATATGCTCTGATCACAAGTTTGTTAGAATGTTTTCTGGCCCTCTTAGGACCAAAATGTTTCAGAGATTTTTCAGAAGTCCCTCACAGCCATCGCACGCACAAGGTTACCTCGGTAGCAAAGTGATAACATAAAGAACAACTATAATAAATTCTGTGGGCGCTTAAAGTTGAAAAAGTTTTCAACAATAGCAGCTTTTAGAAACTTTTAATGATCCGACTAGCCGCAATATAAACACAACGCTTTAGATTATACAGGAAAAGTTCAGCACAGATATCCACTGTTGAAAAAACAAGAAAAAAACCTTACCACAGTCCCACCCAGCGTGAAATCTGCGAAATTAGTAGAGTTGTCGTTTTTCTGTGTTTCCTCGGTGGTCTTGCAGTGATGTTTTGCTATTCTGTATGGGTGTCTGTGATTATTTTATTTGTAGACTAGAGATGAACGGGAAAGGACCTATCAAAGCACCTGTCACACCCACCTCTCGTGCTACAGTGAATTTAGCCCTATTCACTCTCGAGCCGCCCTTCCCAGTTTCGAAGTGCGGATACCACTTCGTCTGTGACTGAGGTGGTTACGCCGTCACTACATGTACCTGGAAGTTGAAGCGTGACATGTAATGCGGACGCTGGTGAGGACGGATGCAGTCCTAGTAGAGCTCCGCTATTAGAATATGGAGAATTCTAAAAGCAGCAAATTAACCATGGCGAACTCGCGCTCACCATAACTCTGTTACAAATGATAGATCTGGAGTGATTTTTCTGGTTCATTTATACATTTATGCATTTGGTATAAATGTATAATGCGTTTCGTATACATGTATACTATAATTTGTACAAAGGTATACATATATATATTTTGGACGTATGTTCCCCTCTTTCGCAAGTGCCTTCTTCTATACACTGCTGCTCAATAAAAAATAGGAAAATAGTGAAGTGTCACGGTGTGCACGTAAGCAGCTCGTGAAATGTCCTGTAAATACCAAATGTACAGAAGTTTAACCTTTATAACATGTGAATAACATCTCTGAATGCTTCATAGCTGATTCAAACGCAGGAATGCACGCTGGCTCACCCTCAGAGCTGCTCGCAGTAAAGAAAGAAAAGCGTAAATGCTGATGCCCATAAGTTTGCAGGAAGCTTCAACGAGGCCGTGAATATGGCGCATGCTACGCAGTCTACTCCTGAAAGACAATCGTAAAAGCCTATTCCAAAATGTCAGTCAGGAGACTAATGCTAAAAGTTAAGGGAAAAAAGCATAGGCAGCACTTTTTTAATTACCACCGCAAAATTTTTTGACGGATTGGTCTATCTCGTGAGAGATCCTAAGCCAGACAGATGGATTGGTGTGTGGGTGACCGCATACGCGAACACTAGTAACGTCAACAAGCGTTACAACGCCGCCTACCGAAACAATGCGTTGAACGTAGCTGCCAGGCATCTTTAAAGAACTCGCCGTAGTGTAGAATATCAACAGTGAACTCAGACATCTCACATCTGCAAAACCTTTTACCTGCTAAAAATTGTTACCATTCTGCAAAACGCTTGCCTCGTTGTTCCGCTTCTGACCGAAGGCCCGTCTTTGGTTACGTTGACTGCTCAGCCTTGCGGCTGTCTTCTACTCGCTACCAATGCTACATAGGAACTTCACAACGATACACTTGTACGACAGCAGAGAAGAGTTGTGTACTGTACCATACGTCAGAGTGAAGCGTAAAATAAAGAGCGAGGTCACTCGCTGCGCCCGCACGAGGCGTGCGCCGACACCTCCGCTCTCGAAGGCTGCGCTCATCGGCGCTGGCTGCATCTGCGCGCACTCCGCTGCGCTTGCCGGACGCGCGCGTCTGGCGCGTAGCCTGAGCTTCTCTCTGTGCTCTCGTGATGTCACTCGCATCGCGCGCGTCTTTTAAATGCGAAGCATTTCTTAGCGAACTTCGGCGAGTTTGAGCGTATCTATCTATCTCTCTAGCTATCTATCTAGCCGCCTACGACTTTGTGCTCTCCTGGCCGTATCGTTAATGGAATGTACACCAAAATTGGTATGGCATAAGATGACTATATGACGAATATGAATGACTGGTCATATCATGAAAATCATAAATAACTTGTCATGAAAATCATGATTTTCGCGCCATGGCCGTAGTGCTCCTGAGGCCGGTTTCTTAACTTGATATATCCAAAAATTGGTACGACGAGATATTTTTGCATTACCAACAAGATTATACGTGGTAATATGAAAATCATGACCTGTATGTCATGTACTACATGATTTACATGCCAGCTCATGGTGCACTGACTACCGTTTCGCTCGCTTGATATACACCAAATTTGGTATTGCGTGACGTGACTGTGCGACGAACATAAATGCCAAGTGGTCATATGGAAGTCATGATATGTGATGAGCCACATGACTTGCATGGCACGCTCATGGCACGCTCACGACCGTTTCGCTAGCTTGATATACACCAAATTTGGTATTGCGTGACGTGACCGTATGACAAACATAAATGCCAAGTGGACATTTGGAAATCATGACATGTCATGTGCAACATGACTTCCATGCCACGCTCATGGCACGCTCGCGGCCGTTTCGCTAGCTTGATATACACCAAATTTGGTATTGCGTGACGTGACTGTATGACGAACATCCAGTGCTCATTTGGAGAGTGGTCCAGTGGTCATTTGGAAATCATGACAGGTCATGTGCAACATGACTTGCATGCCACGCTCATGGCACATTCGCGGCCGTTTCGCTAGCTTCATATACCCCAAATTTGGTATTGTGTGACGTGATTGTATGACGAAAATAAATGACAAATGGTCATTTAGAAATCATGACATATCAGGTGCAACATGACTTGCATGCCACGCTCATTGCACGCTCGCGGCCATTTCGCTAGCTTGATATACGCCAAATTTGGTATTGCGTGACGTTACTGTATAACGAACATAAGTGATAAGTGGTAATATGCAAATCATGACATGTCATGCGCAACATGACTTGCATTCCACGCCCATGGCGCGCTCGCGGCCGATTCCATGATTTGATATACACCAAAATTGGAATTGCGGAACGTTACCATATACCGAACATAAGTGGCAGGTGGTAACATGAAATTCTTGGCATGCATGTCATCTACAATGCCATTTACATGCGTCGCTCATGGTGCGCTTGCGTCGTGTTCGCTAGCTTGATATACACTAGAATTGGTATTGCGCGACGTGACTTTAGGACGAACATAAATTACAGGTCGTAACATGTAAACCATGACATGCATATTATGTACATGATTTGCTCCTTGCTGGCCCCAGTTTAACGTTCTTCGCAAGGTTTCTCAGGCCGTTCAGACATAGGAGCAATTGAAATAAATATTTAAATATAACTTTCGCGAAGTTTGGAGACTATTCTGGAGAGAATACATTTCACGGATTGCGATAGTAGTCTTGGTGAACACTTGCCTATCTGGCGGTGTTCATACCTCCATGTCAAGGTCATTCATTGGGTGCAGGAAGTTAAAGTATTGAACATCACCGGTCTACCTGCGAGCCTTGTGTAATCGCCTATCTGGTTGGGTGCACATTCTCTTGTAAAAATATTGGGGCCTGGCTTCGAACTGTAGGTTCTTGTTTATTTTCATAGGGCTAATGATCAATCAATTAGTCTCATGTACATCATTTTCTGTCCAATGTTACAAAACAATTTCACAATTTATGTCTTCAGGTATTTTTTTTGCAAATATATTAGGTTCCTTCATCGAACAATGCCATGAGAAAAAAGCAAGTTGCTATGGATTCGCACCTAAACATGTTTCCTATTTCGTCTCAGTGTAGTTATTTTTAACATATTTTGAACCATGCGCTGAAGAACAAGGAATAAATTGTATATAATTGCGTGATGTCTTTACTGATTGGAACTTCAAAGAAAAAACTGAAGAGAAGCAGGTCAGCTGTAGACTCTAACTGCTGGACAGCCGTCGTCAATCATTTGTGTTGAACCTAAATAAGCTGGTGGGTCCAACATTCTTTATGTCTCCAATGTCACCTCTCTTGTGCCTCAGTATCATATTCACGTTCGTCCACCTCGGTGGTCCCTTACAAAACATGACAACTCCTAAGTAAGGTGTCACAAGCTTAATAGATGCGAAATTTCATTTGTGTTTGATCTAATCGACGATAATGCGGAGTGTATAGCGCCTTCTCCACAGGACGTTTCTAATTAGGCTTTTCTGACATCATCAGTTGTTGTGTACGCAACTTCAGCCTACCGTTTGGCGGCTTTGATATCATTTATTGTGGGATCGCTTAATCTGTGAGCTGTTCAATCCCCAAAATATTTCTGTCTGCCCCGCACATCGCGAAAATCGTTAAAACCTCTGGTGTTATTACCATGGTGTGTGCCTGTTGATCCTTTCTAAACAACGTTTCTTTTTACAGCCATGTCCAGAAAATTTGAACATTGCCTCTTCAGCATTATCTGGAGCTCCACCGCAGTACAGCACCTGGTGCGAATGGGTGACTTTTAGAACAAACTGTATCTCGCTATATCATCCGAGTTTAAAGAAGCTTCTAGTAACAGCAATTTTAGAGGACTGTCTTTGACTAACATGTGCAGAAACGAAGCTTCGTTACGTAGTTACTGAGGTACAGCAATGTGTTGAGAATTACATGCGGTGAAGCCATACTCCAGGAGTGGGTGGTTCAACATTTTCCCGGAGAGGGCGATTGAATTAAATTGCGTGAAGATGGTAATGTAAAATGATTGACTACTGCTCGCGTTGCTATCACAATGCCAGAGAATGTGTCGTTATGCTCCCTTGCGAACGTGAAGGCTTTTAGGATGTTGGAGAAAGGGAGAAAAAGTGATTACGTCGTGCAAGATTAGTGTGCGCGTGCTCGTTGGTTTTTCCCACATGACACTCAGTTCTGACAGCACGTCCACCTGCGTAAAAGGGTTTTCATCCATATGTACATGATTTTACTTGTGTGTACATAAAATTATTGTGTGCACATGCACATGTGTGTCTGTGTGTGTCTGAATCACTAAGGCTTGAGGTGGATTAAGGTGAGGATTTGGGCTTATGGAAACATAGAAAAAAGACATTAAGGTGTAGAGCGGTATGCACAAGTACACCACTGTTAATTCTGGTGAATTATAATGGCTTAAAAGGATTGAGGCATGGAATATTGCTTAGAGTAGCAGAGAGAATGGGCGTTAGGGTGGATTCAGGTGTGGGGCAGTGTGCAGTATTTCATGAGTCTCAGTAAAATTGAATCACAATGGCTTAGGGTAGATTATGGTGCGGAATAATGCATAGAGTGTTATAGGGAGCATGGGTCAAGGTGTATTAAAGTATGGAGCAATATGGGTTAGTACTTTAAACTTAATTTAGGTGCATCACAATGGCCTAGGGTAGATCAAGTTGCTGATTAAGGTGTACAGTGTTGTAGAGAGGATAGATCAACGTGTATTAAGGTGTGAAGAAGTTTGCCATAAAGCATAAATGTTATTTCACTAAATCAGAGGTGCTAAAGGTGTATTCAAGTGTGAAGTCGTATACAGAGGATTGTATGAAGTATTATTTGAAGACGATAGCTACCGAGTCAGCGCTCACTGTTCACTGAGGACATAAAACTGCAGTAATTTTTTATATTCTACTTATAAACTTGCATAAAGTGTTCATTAGCAACATATTCACTAGGGTGTAATCATTCATCATTTCCTCTCCGAGAGAACTTGTGCCAACCTGAAGCTTTCTTAATGTACTGAACGTGGCAAAAAGCATCGCACCATATCACTGCCATTCAAACTATCGCGACTTCGAGCTCTGCTTACCCGCTTATTTTTAACACACAGACAAAACAAAAAACAAGATTTCGCAGGGACCTAAAAAAGGACAGCAAATATACCTAAGTGAAATAGCAAGGCAGTTCCGCAATAAAAAATTAAAGTGCATAAGTATACAGAGTGTTTCACGTAAGTAGAACGAAATATAAAAAAAAGCATTTAACTGCGACTGAATAAAACCAATGGCATATGGTTGACTGTCATGTGGCACTCGTAATGGTATTTTGATATTGCAGTTAGTTGGTTGATTAATCAAGGTCAATTATGCAACAGCTTTAATATTCACAGCATGGCACAGTGCGCTTTGTCACATCGTACAACGCATTTAAAAACGACCGAAGCAATTGCTTTTTCGGCGGCTAACGCTTCATTGTGAATATTTTCTGGCTTTTAAAGAAAGCACGCGAAGTATCGAATAAAACTACGTGACTGCATTGATGCTCTATCGCAATTCAGAGCTTTTCAACGTGCTTCGAGCGAAACAACCAGCGCATGGACCACCAGCCTGTCGCTTCTAAGGGACGATAGCGTTTCTTTGCTGCTTGTGGGGGTCACAAAATTTGACGAGCTATGGAGCCGATGCCTAAGCCGCGGCCGCTCATTTCGCCACGGCACATGGCCCGGTTGTTTCACTCAAAGCACGTCTGTGAGCGCTGCAGCGCAATAGCATGTCGCTTTCTACAAAAAAAAAGGCAGATCGATCGTTCTAGAATGCCCTCTACAACGTCACGAAGCGCATTTGGCCCTAAAGTGATTAAAAGAAATGTTACATTACTCGTCTTAGTTAAGAACTTAAGTGGAATATAAAAATACCCTACTGAAAGTCAGATGACCGTAAACACTATCGTTCGTTTTATTCAGTAGAGGTTAAGTACTTCAGTGCAAATAATTGGTTTCCTTACGTGACACCCTTTATAATACAGGCGGCACCCCTAAAGGCTACGAAAATAGAGCATCAGGTATCGTCAACTTATGTGTTAAGGTCAGACAATAGGTAACTCTGTGCCCACGGAAAATACTACTGAAGGGCTCGTGGGCACGCGCATGAAAAACGGGAGTGCTTAGTATTATCTTTCTCAAATGCCCTTCCAAACGTCTTTAAGGTTTGGTGTTATAATTTCCATTATTATAACGTAAATGCACTTTCGCTGTTCTATTAATATCTATGCCGAATATTTGTTAATGTGAGCAATAGGCACGCTCAGATTATTTTACAATGCCGTCAACGCTACCTGAACAGTAAGCTCACTTAATTGGAATGTAGATTTGTAAATAGTGGGAAAGACGCAGACAATTGAAAATATGTAAAAATAAGAGAAGAAGGAGAGGAGGACGTTACAAAAGACATATTACAGTTAACAAACGCTAAAAAAACTACACAGAGGCTTAGAAAATGTGTGGGATGCAAACAGAGAACAGCCGAGAGCATTTGTGCTAACAATCAAAGTATCACTAAAAATTCTTCTTGCATAATTTAGGAAGACAAACACACGTAAAGTACATCAAAATATTCTGCTGCGTAAATGCTTTTCTTTGCATCTAGCCTCGACACCGGCAGGGGCGACAGCTATTAGATTTTAATTTGCATGTAAGTCAATATCATCGTTTGTAACTCAAGCTACATCCACGAGATCTATCAAATCTCTGGGTGAAAGGAGCGACATGCAAACCAGCCCCGTGTTTTCGTTCTTGAGACTTTGCAACGAAGCACCACGCAAGACAAACTTCGATAACGATACTATAGCCGCATCCGAATTTGGGCGAAAGACGCCACACGCATTATTAGAGTACGCAGCACAGTTCCGTGGCTAAAAATAAGGTTCATGGCACCGACACGGCTAAAAAGATACGAAACATCTAGGAACGAAAGTTGGGCAGCATGTAGACGTTCGCACACTTGTTTCTTAGAGATGGCTCGAGTGCCATCACGTGACTCTGCTCCATCAATAGAGACACGTACAGACCTAATCTCCTACGCTGATCGCGGCCGCGGCGGTCGAATTTCGATGGAGGCGAAATGGTAGAGGTCCGTGTACTGTGCGATGTCAGTGCACGTTAAAGAACACCAGATGATCGAAATTTCCGCAGCCCTCCACTGCGGCGTCCCTCATAGTCATATCGTGGTTTTGGGACGTTAAACCCCAGATATTGAAAAATAAATATTCTCCTATGCTCACTGGAGTACTTTGGCGGAAAGACAAAGGAATGTCACTGTCGTTAGTTTTATTGAGGGGGGCTTAATGGCAGCAGTATCAGCTTCAGAAGCAGAGTTCAGCCAAAGTTATTTGTTTCGCATGGTGGCTTTTCTACACTGCTTGTGCTCGAAAAACTTTTCGTGTTGATCAGGCCAGTAAACACACCAAGCAACCTTGCGTGGTTTTTTGAAACATAAATGTAAAAATGAAATGCTGCATCAATCAGGATTTTTTCAGTTTTCCGGTTTCTCGGCTGTCGCGTTTGACACTCTTGTGTTTATTAAATGCGAAACATTTCTTAGCGAACGTCGGCGACATTGAGCTTATCTATCTATCTATCTATCTATCTATCTATCTATCTATCTATCTATCTATCTATCTATCTATCTATCTATCTATCTATCTATCTATCTATCTATCTATCTATCTATCTATCTATCTATCTATCTATCTATCTATCTATCTATCTATCTATCTATCACAACGGCTGTTTTAAACTATCCCAGAATGTCTATACTGCAAGTACTGTTGTTAGGTGCCCACTACGCCATAAGAGAGAGAGAGATGAAGAGGAAGGCCGGGAGGTTAACCAAATACTAGCATCCGGTTTGCTACAAAGTTTTGCAGATCCCGAGCACCATGGGAATCAATGTTATGCGAAGCATGCGGAGGCAAGGTGACTGGGTTGTAATTTTCTTATTAAGCGAAACGTTACGAAATGACGTTAAATATATGTACAAATGTTGTACGCACATGTATATGGTGAACAGTCGCATATCTTTCATATAACCAGTTGTTTAAAGTTGCGCAACGATGCCAACAGAAACACGTGTACTACCAACACTAGAAGCGGTAGGCTGACATGTAGCACTTGTGCTTGCGAGGATGGTAGCCCTAGATAGTGCTTCGTGGACCAACTAATGTGGATGGCGCTTAAGTATACAAGTGACGTTAACACGACATGCCGCCTGCCTCATAGGAGTACATATATAATGTTTATAAAATTACATAGCCGGCACTGGAACCACAACTGACGTTTCACCAACATTACGCCTGCATAGGGTATTTTGCCAAAAGCAGTTCCGAGACCTGGCTTGGCTCTGTGGAAGAATACTTTATTGCCACGCAGATTGCTTGGCTTTGATTTCTGCTGGGACCCTGTTATTTATTATTTGCATTCGTCGGGTCAACGCTGCCGACGTCAGTTTTTTCTTAAAACTCTCTTTTAAGTTACTAATGTTTGTCCTCGCCGTTCCTGGGTAGACATAAATTGTCAAACACATTTGGCGCCTACCCTCATACCGCGGCCCGTGGTATACGGGTATGTGCCACACGTGTCTGCAGAAAAGGGTTTGATGACATATACGACAGGATTTTTCACGTTAGTCATGTCATGACCAGCCAGACATATTCGTCAATACCTCTTACCCTCCCATACAAATTTCGGTATACACCAAGTTAAGGAGGCGATCACGAGGGCACCGAGACGTAGGCGGTTAGCTCGTTGACACTTACACAGCGGGTCAGGCTCATAGACACTGTAAGCTTTACAGCCATGTAGAGGAGTTACAGTGCAGCACTATTCACACTAGCGCCGCCATATTTTCAGCATTCATCCTGGGGTTACCTTGAATACTCGCTGTATGCTTCACTAAACTGCACGTCTTACACAGAAATGTCATGAGCCCATCCCAAAAGTCATAATTGATACAACTCGTTCATTGTTATCGTAACATGCCGCTATACGTAGTGCGCGCGACTAAGCACGACATCTATATACATGTAATGGGAGCACATGCCAGTTAGGTATGGATGCACCAAGTTTATAGGCTGATTTGTTTTCTTTCCAGTATCAGCGCTGAATCAGCGTTCTTTCTTCCTATCAGGTCCTTTGTACTGCGCCGGCTTGTCGACATTGCCAATATACAACAAGGATTACTCCAACACCAAATCTATGGCTGAGTGCCCAGCTAGGTAGTACATAAAACGCGACCACTTTTCTCTGGCTTGATGCTCCTTTGTTCTTGAATGGTACAAATAGTCATACTTCCGCCTCAAAGCATTCATAACAGTACAAATACCTAGAGTGTTGATGCCCCTCTTTTCAAACATTAACCTCTGGCTTTGTTCCAAGATTTTAAGAGCAAAGCTGTTTAAGCTAGTCGTAATTTGTGTGTGTGGCCCGTTTCTACATCTGTTTATACAATTTCTACATCTGTTTACTGAATTTTACATCCATCCGCCTCGTAACGTTATGCTCATTTCAAAAGTGCCACACAGCAAACTTCTTAATACATGATTCGCATATCATTGGTTCCCATGTTACGTGGAATTTGTCCAAATTTTTTTCATTGCCTCTTGTTTTATGACTGGCTCCAGGGTAATCAATTCAGCTGGCAAGATATTTATCTTGCTTGTTTCTTGCATGCCTTGCAGGGGTAAACTATCCCCAGGGCTGGGCAAAGATACTTTGAAATTGTATCGCGATACGATACAAGATATTCGGGCAAGAAGTACCGGAGATACAGATACAAGATACTTCCGGAATGAATGTATCCGATACGATACTTCCCAATTGTGTCTTAAGATACTTCGATACATTTGGAAATTTGCTATTATAGATCTATATAATGACGCCTCAAGTACCTATGTACCGAAGTGTTCGCTTGAAAATGTCTTAACTTCGACCAACTTTGTTTATTTTAATGAAATATCTGTTTGAATCCCGAAATTTACGTTTTTTCTTGCTTATTGTATATTCGTTTCATTCCGAAACATGTTATTGGCATTCGTTTACTTGACACTTTCGTATTACTGCGATAGCAATTATATGGACACTCTTGGCTGGTTTTCGCCGTCGGCGTCGGCCGGCGCCGTTGCCGCCGCCGTCATCCCCCCGTATATGTATATGTATCTATATATTTATAAAGGCCACAAAGAAAAATAATTCAGAAGAATGCTTCCGACAGGCGGCATCGAACGAGGGGACCTCTCGCTCTGCAGCGCGCGGCGCTAACCACTGAGCCATGAAAGCTCACGTCCTTCAATGTTCAAACGGCGAGCTATTTATATACAGCAAGTTTTCAACGTGTTTTCAGCATTACCAGCGAGATGGCGCAAAGGCCGCGCTCGGCGGAACTTAGCTCGGTGCCCGCCCCGCTCATGGCGACGCCCGCGCGCATACACTCATCTCCCTCACGCTCTCTCGCGCACTTCGCTCCGTGGGGAGTAGACGCCTTTGCGTGCGCTTATCTCTCGGGGGGAGGGGGAAAATTGGGCGTTCGCCGGAACGATTGCGTTGTAGTCACCGAGCGCAGGAAGGTCACTTCGCTCGTGGCAGTCCCCGTTTGCGAAAAGAACACGCTTTCCAAACACGAAGTAACAACTGTGACACTTGTTCGTTCGCGCTCGTCTGTACCTGTGAATACCTTTCGTGCGTCGTTTTAAATGCGAATGCATTTCATAGTCGGGCTATGTCAGGCATCCGGCGTTGGCGTTGGCGTTGTCCGCGGAGGAGGAGTAGGAGGATAGGTTGAGGAGGTGTGCGCGCCGGCAGGTGTTAGATGTGAAGCATCTTATGGCGAAGCTTAATCCGGTGGTGGTGGTGTGCGGCGTGACCGCCCTTACTGCGCATGCGCAAACCCTTTCAAAAAAAATAAAGATAAAAAACCTCCTCTCTCCCTCTCTCTCCCCTAGGCATCCCCTCCCCGCGGCAACCACACCCTCACTGCGCATGCGCCTCCCCTCCTCTCTGCCCTGCTACGCTCCCCCTCTCTCCTCTAGAGGCATCCCTGCCCGCGCCGTCCACACTCCCCACTGCGCATGCGCGTCCCACCTCTCTTCTTCTCTCCTACGCTCCCCCCTCTCTTCTCTAGGCATCTCTGCCCGCAGCGTCCACACCTCCCCACTGCGCATGCGCACCCCACCTCTCTCTCTCTCCTCTCCTACGCTCCCCCCTCTCCCTCTCTCGCCTGGCGACGCCGACACAGGCAGCGTCTGCTAGCGAGTTTCTTGGTTGAAAAAACCGACTGCTCGCGCTGCACAACCGTTCACTGGCCACCCCGTATATATGGCAATGAATCTTGACCTCCAAAGGTGGTGCCGGTGGGAAATTTCTCCTGTGCGTTGTTGAACAATAAAAATTCGCAGCGTGCGCGTTAACTAAAAGCGGTCTGCGGCGGAGCTCGGCGGAGCTATATATGAAAAAAAAAATTAAAAAAAATAAATAAAAAAAATTAAAAAAAACAAGAAAAAGCAAAAAAAAAAAAAGGCGCTGCGCCGTGCTCCCGACCGGGCTGCAGAAATTAGGCGCCTTTTCCTTCTTCAAACCACAACCACCATATATAAACGGAGTGAAGCGCGCGCGGGGGAAATGCATTCGCATTTCCTCACGATTCCCTTCGGGGGAGGTGGGGGCTTTTTTTGTTTGAGCAGCGCGTTAAGTGTCGAGCTGTGAACGTTGTTAGTTCTCTCTCGTCCTGTGCGTGTTGTTTTCGTGCGTCATGTGTGCGTGAGCAGCGCGCTGCACGTTTCGACCTGCTTTCCATTCGTCGCTTGACATTCCAATTTGTTGTTATCGCATTCATTGCTGCGCCTTGTGGCGAAACTGTGACTTTTTTTCATGGGCGTCGCTGCTTTACTTGGCGACCAGCTGGCGGGTTTTGCCGTCTAATTGCAAGACTTTCAATAAGAAGCCTCCGCAAAATGTCACAAATACCGGTGCAGAGTCTTACCTTGTCCGTAATCGTATTACCGTTTTCGTAGTGGCGCATTACCCTACAGGTGTAGAACCAAGCAACAACGCCGGTAGCAATCTTTCTGTGAAGCATCATGTGAAGACGATAGCTACCAAGTCAGCGCTCACAGTTCACTGAGGACACAAAACTGCAGTGATTTTTTCTTATTCTACCTATCAACTTGCGCAAAGTGTTCGTTAGCAACATATTCACTAACGTGCAAGCTTTTACCATTTCCTCTCCGAGAGAACTTATGCAGCCCAAAAGCTAATGTATCGTACGTGGCAAAAAGCGTCGCAGGATATCACTGCTGTTCACATTATGCAACTTCTAGCCTCCTTGCGTGCTTTCTTGTAACTCAAAAAAAAAAAGGACTTTACAGGGACCTAAAAAAGGAAAGCGAACACAGCTAAGTGAAATAGCAACGCAGTTCCGCAATAAAAAATGACTAAGTGAATAAGTATACAGGGTTTTTCACGTAAGTAGAACCATTATATTAAAAAACAAAACAAAAAACAAACAAGCGTTTAACCGTGACTGAATGAAACCAACGGCATATGGTTCACCGTCATGTGGCGCTCGTTATGGTATTTTTATATTGCGCCTAGTTGATTGATTAACTATGGTCAATTATGCAACATTTTTGTTATTCACTTTAGGGCAGAGTGCGCTTCGTCACGTCGTAGAATGCATTTAAAAACGACCGAAGCAATTGTTTTTGGCGGCGCACATGCTGCGTAGTGAATATTTTTTTGGCTTTAAAGAAAGCACGCCAAATATCAAATAAAACCACGTGGCTGCGCTCATGCGCTATCGTACGACAGCGCTCTTAAACGCGCATCAAGCGAAACAACCGGCGCGGACTGTCAACCTGTCGCTTGTTAGGGACGATGGTGTTGCTTTGCCGTGTGTGGCTCTCAGAAATGCTGGCGCGCTGTGGAGCCGACGCCACGGCCACTCATTTCGCTGCGGTCCGCTTGCCGGTTGTTTGGTCGAAGAACGTCTGAGAGCACTGCCGCACAATAGCGTACGAGCGCAGTAACGTGGTCATATTTTTCCGGCTTTCTTTAAACGCCGCAAAAACCGCTACGTAGCGTGTACCTTTCCCTAATAGGTCAGATCTGTCATTATAGAATGCCCTCTAAAATGCAAAGAAACACACTGGGCCCCAAAGTGAATATCAGAAATGTTACAGCTCTCATCCTAGTTAAGAAATTAAGCGCAATATAAAAAATACCCTAATAAGAGCCACATGGCGGTAAACCCCAATCGTGGTTTTATACAGTTGAGGTTAAGATCTTCTTTGTAAATATTTGGTTCCAGTTACGTGACACCCTTTATAAACACGATACATGCGGCACCTCTAAAGGCTATGAAAATAGAGCATGATGTATCGTCAACTTAGGTGTTAAAGTCAGACAATCGCACACTCAGTGCCCGCATAAAATAGCACAAAAGTGCTTGTGGGGGACGCTGATGAGAAAACCGTAGTACTTGGTATTATGTTTCTCAAATACCCTTCCGAAGGTCTTTAAGATTTTTGTGTTATAATTTCCATTGCTATATTGTAAACTCAATTTCGCTGTTTTATTAAATCGTAAGCAAAATTTTTTGTTCCTGTAAGCACTAGGCACGCTCTGGTTATTTTACATTTGCCCTAACATCGCCTGAACAGTAAACTCACACGGAATGTAGGTATGTAAATAGTAGCAATGACGCAGACAATTAAAAATAACAATAAATAAAAAGAAGCAATAGAGGAGGTTACAAAAGATTTATTAGAGCTAACAAACAGAAAAAAAACTACACAGAGGCCTAGGTAATGCGCGGGATGCAAACGGAGGACAGAAAAGAGAGCATTTGTGCTAACAATCAAGCTATCATTAAAAAACTTCTTGGATAATTTAGCACGAAGAACTAAGATGCAGTACACCAAAATATCATCTGTTACGTAAATGTTTGTTCTATTGCAAACAGCATCGACACTGGTGGAGCGACGGTTAGAATCTAATTGCCATATAAATCAATCTCATACTGTGCAAGTGAAGCTTACATCGACGAGATCTGTGAAATCTCTGTGTGAAAACAGCGAGACGCAAAGCAACCACATTCTTGCCTTTTTGAGGCTTTGCAACAAAGCACCACGCAAGACAAACTTCGATAACGACACTATAGCCACATCCGAATTTGAGCGAGAGACACCGCACGCATTGTAGTACGCAGCACAGTACCGTAGCTACAAACAAGGTTCATGGCACCGACACAGCTAAAAAGAAAGAAAATATGGAGAAACAAAAGGTCGGTTGCACGTAGACGTTCGCGTGCTTGTTTTTTGTCGAGATGGCTGAAGCGCCATCCCGTGACTCTGCTCCACCAATAGAGACGCGTAAAGACCTTATTTCCTATGCTCACTGGAGCACTCTGGCAAAAAAGACAAATAAATATCACTGTCGTTAACTTTATTGAGGTGGCTTAGTGGCAGCAGTATCAGCTTGAGGAGCAGAGTTCAGCTGACGTTTGTTGTTTCGCTGGGTGGCGTTTCTATAGCAGTATCTTGTATCTTAAGATACACGATACATTATTGAATGTATCGGAAATACAGATACAGATACTCGTTTTGCGAGACGTATCGCGATACAGATACAAGATATTCAAAGAGTATCTAAGATAGTATCTAAGGTACATGTATCTTCGATACTGCTCAGCCCTGACTATCCCGGAAGACCAAATCTTTATGTGGGTGATCCGTACCATGGCTAGGGGAGCCGGTATCATGCTAACCGCTAACGTTACGAAACTTACTATGCGGCTCTGAAGCCGCAGTCACAATCATGAAGGTCAGCGCAGGAACGGCGAGAACATCCATAATTTTAACATGAGAGCGTTAAGAAAAGCTGACACCGGCAGCGTTGACCCGACGAATGTAAAGAATAAATGTCTGGGTCCCAACAAGAATCGAAGCCCAGCATTCTGTGTGACAATCAAGTATTCTAGCACAGAGCCACGCCAGGTCTCGAAACTGCCTTGGACAAAGACCCTATGCGGGCGTAATGTTTGTGAAACATGAATTGTGGTTGAAGTGCTGGCTGTCAAATTTTATAAACATTACATATGTACTCCTATGAGAGAGCCGTCACGTCGGGTTAACGTCACTTGTACTTAAGGGTCACCCACCGAAGTTGATTTACGTAGGGGTGTCCAGGGCTACAATCTTCGCGAGCACAAGCGCTACAAATCAGCTTACCGCTTTTGGTGTTGCTAATACCCATGTTTCAACACAGTCACCTTCCCTGCGCAGGCTTCGCATAACATCGATTTCCAAGGTACGTGGGATTTGCCGAATTTTGTTTCTTCACCTCTCGCATTAAAATTACAAATGTCTGTTGTGGCCGTTCCTGGGTAGATATAAATTGTCAATCACCTGTGGGCATACCCGCATACCCCGGCCCCTAGTATACGGGTGTGTGTCACATGTCTCCGGAGGAAAGAGTTTGGCGACGTACACGACAGTATTTTCACGCCATTCATGTCATAACCAGCCAGACATATTCGTCAAACCCTCTTACCCTTCCTTACTAACTCTGGTCTACCCCAAGTTAAGAAGTCGATCACGAGTGCACCCGAGCATGGGCGGCGAGATTAGATAGATAGATAGATAGATAGATAGATAGATAGATAGATAGATAGATAGATAGATAGATAGATAGATAGATAGATAGATAGATAGATAGATAGATAGATAGATAGATAGATAGATAGATAGATAGATAGATAGATAGATAGATAGATAGATAGATAGATAGATAGATAGATAGATAGATAGATAGATAGATAGATAGATAGATAGATAGATAGATAGGCTCAAAGTGCCTGCAGTTCGCTAAGAAATGCTTCGCATTGAAAATTGCATTAAGTATTGCAATTGTAGTGAAGACGAGAAAGAAGATACGCTCGGAATTAAACGGATTTCACGTGCTTTCCGATGTGCGACGTCACGCGATGTGGCCCCCGTCCAGCCGAGAGCTCGGTACTGACTCAGGACGTGGCGGGCTGAGTCACCAGACCGGGACGCTCCAACCGCGGGCAGGTTCTGACGGTAGTACCTTGCCAGAGCGCGGTGACCTGTCACAGCCACAGATGGCAGATGGATCGAGAACGTTGACATCACCCTCCTCGTCTGCACTGCCATCTTCACCCTCGGGGTAGCTCGCCGTGTAGTCGAAAGAAATGTGAGTAGTCCATCATGCCGTCCGCTCCGTCATGTGACATTTTTAACGCGATAGCGTTAAAGAGCTCGTGTCGCAGAAATTCCGGCGTCGGCGTCGGTTTCGGTGTCGTTGGTTGTGAGCGAAAAATCATCATCTTGTCCGTGACCGAAAAATCATCATCTTGTCCGTGACCGAAAAATCGAGAAAGATGCAAGTAAAATAAATAATAAAAATTTTCGGGCCCGAGTGAGGATCGAACCCGGGTCGTCTGCGTGGCAAGCAGGTGTTCTACCACACAGCCATGCCTCTGCTTGGATAAACTGTCAAAATAACTTCCTCTGCTTGGAAATGCAGTGAAAATAACTTGCATGCTTCGCAAACGCAAGCGTCCTTTATATAGGCGTCGCAATATAACATGTAATATCCCAGGAATATTGCGTGGTACAAGCGTAAATTGCCATCGGGCGTCAGAATATGTGACTATCATAAGGATTCCATAGTTTAAAGCCAGCCACCCATTACAAACGGCACACACCTCACTGCGCGTATTCCCTTAACACCACGTAGTGGGAAATTGCATAGCAAGTTCGAAAACATTTCCCACATTTGCTGCGCATAATTTCTCCTGGTTTAAACCATACTACCCCTTACATAGTATGCACTAAGTGATTGAAGTACGCAGTAGGGACGGGATATCGCTATCGCGTTCAACTCTTAAAGGCGAAGCTTAAGGGTCCCCCCAATTTTTTTGCAGTGGCCTTTGTCCCGCATGTTCTGCCGAGCAGCCTGCACGCTCACATACGGGGCGCTCCACTTGTTGCTGCACCACAAACAGAGCCGGCCGATGCCCAACTTTTTTAGCCCAGGTATGTCAGCAGTCTCTCAAGGTCGACGAGGTACTCCGCGACAGGGATGAAGAAGGAGTGCGCACGCCCCATGTGGGCCACATTTGCCACAACATTATACGGCCCACTTCCCTGCCGTTCCTCGGCTAACAGATGGATAATTGTCGGCGTCGATCATTTGACGCGCTATGCCGAGACTGCAGCGCTACCAGTCGCCACAGCTCGCGAGGTCGCATTATTCAATCTACGGAATTTCGTTCTTCGACATGGAGCACCACGGGAACTGCCCAGCGACAGAGCGCGTATGTTCCTCTCCGACGTCATCCAAGCCCTTCTCGCTGCATGCAGCATCATTCACTCAAGTCTACCGCATACCGCCCGCAAACGAACGGCTTGACGGAGAGGTTCAACCGCACGCTCGGTGACATGATAACTATGTACGTCGCGTCGGATCACAGTAACTGGGATGCTCTTTTACCATTTGTCACTTACGCCTACAACACTGCCGCACAAGCTACCACTGGCTTTTCACCATTTTTCCTGTTGTACGGACGAGAGCCCTCTTGTAACATGGGCACGCTGCTTCCATACCGACCCGACGCTTATGAATGTACGCCGGTGTTTGAAGCGGCGAGATATGCAGAGGACTGTAGGCAGCTCGCTCGTAAACATACAACCACCGCTCAAGGTCGCGAAAAACTGTGACATGACAATGACGCGTCATCACCAGACTTTCCGACTGGTTCTCTCGTTTGGTTGCGGATACCTCCTGACAGTCCTGGCCTTACAAACAAGTTTCTTGCACGCTATGATGGCCTCTACCGCATCAAAGGACGCACGTCTCCTTTCAACTACACAGTTGAGCCCGTGACGCCGTCCCACGACCTCAGACATCGCGGTCGGGACACGGTTCACGTCAGCAGACTTAAACCATACTACGACCCCTTGATACTGCCGACGCCTTGAGACGCGAGGATGGCTTGTCTTCTCTCCCGGAGGCAAATGTAGTGAAGACGAGAAAGCAGATACGCTCGGGCGTCTGTTGCTGTGCGCGAGATCTGCGTTCCTGGCGGACCGGAACTACTCGGACGGCCAAGTTATCACTGCTTTCCTAATAAATCTTGATACGACACAATGAACCGATTGATTTTGAGGCTTTTTGATGGAGCTATGCTACGGCTGTTGCCTAGGCATACATATATTGTACTTTTTAGTTTGCAAAAGTTTTTGTTTCTCGGCTGTCTGTGCAGAGCAATACACATACGCTGCGATGGTGCTATATACATACGGTATATTCGCTTGCACAATCACCAGATTGTGAAATATTTTTTTCATATTTCGTAACTTTTAACGGTACTTACTTTAATGTCAGTCGCGAATAATCTGCCGGATTCCCTAGGCTGTATTGTGTGGGATAATATATGACGCGTCAGTATTCATCAATGTTCCTTCGGGAGCCTCAGCCCGGGTCGAGCGCAACGCTAGCAGCGCGTATAGTTAGTTGGTTTTTTACAATATGTCAATAATGGTATCATGTTTTGCATATACTGCAGCTCTTATGTACGCACGCTCGACGTGTCTACAGAATCCATGCCTGCAATTTGAGGCCCGTTCTGTAAACAACAGAATAAAGAGTAGGTGCCACTAAAAATTGCGCAATTTTGACGCTTTGTAAGGTTTTTAATGAAATTGCATCATTCGAATTCGAACGCTTTTTATAACATCACCAGTTTAGTGAATTCACTTTGACTGTACGGTGGCTAGTGACTGATAGTGACGCACAACTAAATAACTTCCGCTTTCACTTAGAGCAACTTTGTAAATATACCAGTAACGCGAAACCAGCTAACGCACAAGTCGAGTGATGACGCACCAGCACTCATTTACAACTCACTAAGACACGAACCAATGGATCGTAGGATCGTACAAAAGTGAATGTGGGTACCGCAGCTTCAAACGCAGCTGATTAGGCAAACTTTATTCGAAACATTCATGAGAAGACTACCCGTAAAATAACCACCACGACAAACGTAGCTGCCATAGACACTCACTTGCTAAGGTTGTGGGAAGCTAGACGCAGTTTAGCTAAGCAATGGAAAACGCAAAGACACAACAGGAAACTAAAGATACGAATTGCAGAGCTTACCCAGAAAGCCAATGAATATGCTCGAACTCTGGATGACAATAACTGGTTTCAAATCTGTGCGTCCCTTCAGGGTACCTTGCACACGAAGAAAACGTGGGCAATATTACGCAGCATGTTAGATCCGACTAATACACGGACAGCCATGAACAAAATTCTCCGACAAATAGAGAACGAATTCGAGGGAACCGACGAAAATTTACTCGCTCAGTTAAAAGAAATTTAGCTAAGCTCCGGGGAGGGCCCATTCGAAGACAAGGCATGTCTCAACTACGATGGCCCAGCCAACCACGAACTCGACAGCCCCATAACGGTAGCCGAAGTCCACGCAGCTGCACAGTCGTTCAAAAAGAACACAGCCCCTGGCAGAGATAAAATCACGAATGCAATGATTCGCAACCTGAGCAATACAACTCTATCCCAGCTTACAGACTTCTTCAACGAAAAAGTATGGAACAATGGAGAAGGTACCACGCAAATGGAAAGAAGCGGAAATCGTATTAATACCAAAACCTGGAAAGCCCAAGAATATACGGAACCTTAGACCCATCTCTCTGACATCATGCATGGGCAAACTATTCGAAAAGGTCATTCAAACACGATTGAGTTTTTATATTGAGACGCACCGGCTCTTTCCCAATTCAGTGTTTGGCTTTAGACCGCACGTGGCAGCACAGGATGTCTTCCTGCTACTCAAGGAAGAGAGAGAGAGATGGGATGCGGAAAGGCAGGGAGGTTAACCTGAAATCAAATATCTGGTTGGCTACCCTGCACTGGGGAAAGGGGTAATGGGAGGCAGAAAAGTCAAGGAAGAAGCGCTCAATCTACCTAACGGGAGCACCGACAGGTTTATCGTAGCCTTGGACATCAAAAGCTTTCGACTCCATATCTCACGAAATAATACTTGAGGAGTTACGCAACATTGGATGTGGAGAAAAAAACGTACAACTACATAACCTCTTTTCTAACGAACCGAACGGCTACAACTGGCACCAGCTCTACCCGATCTACATTAACGCCAATACCCAACCGCGGAACCCCGCAAGGCTCGATTTTATTCCCTCTGCTTTTTTAATGTTGGGATGCGCAAGCTTGCCTTATTGTTAGAGGAGGAACCCGAGCTAGGTAACGCAATATACGCGGACGACATGACGTTATGGGCTTCCAAAGGCTCCATTGGCGAAAAACAAGATATCCTTCAGAGCGCAATCGACCAGGTCGAAGGATTTTCCATAAATGCAGGCATGCGATGCTCACCAGAAAAATCAGAATTCATCAGGTTAAAAGCCAAATATTCTAGAAACGCAGAACGCCCTAAAATACACCTCAAAATCCATGGCCAACCTATCAGAGCGGTTCAAAAGCTAATAATCCTCGGCCTGTGGGTACAAACCAACGGCAGAGTAGATTACACGACTGAAACACTCAGAAAAGCGACGACAAATGTAGCACGCATGATACATAGGGTTACGCGGAACAGACAAAGCTTCAGAGAAGAGGAAACTCTGCGCCTTGTACAGGCTTTTGTCATAAGCAGAATAACCTACAGTCTACCCTTCCAAAAATTAACCAATACTGAAACCGCAAAAATTGATGCCATCATAAGAACAGCGTACAAAGTTACGATTGGACTGCCCACCAATGCCAGTACCGAAAAATTTGAGGCGCTAGGACACTATAATACCTACGAAAAACTCGCGTCCGCTGTGCTGATATCCCAAAAGGAAAGATTAAATTCTACGGAGCAAGGCAGAGCTCTACTCAAGCAGGTTGGCTACCCCTTAAGAGCTCAACACGCCGGAGAAGATACATACTTATTACCTACTAACACTAGGGCCCAAATCATGGCATCCCCCATCCCCAAGAATATGAGCGCTAAGTACCACCCTGGCAGACGGCAAGCCAGAGCTAGATCACTACAAAAGCTATACAGTAATAACCCAACCGTCGTCTACACTGACACCTGCAGACTGGACGGCAATCGTTACACCATTGTTGCAACAAGCGGAGTTACAACCGTAGCAGCGTCGATAAGAACCCCATCAGTCAGTACGGCCGCAACGGCGGCGGTTGCTATGACGATAAGATGCGCAGAACAACGGGGAGACTCGGCCCTTCTGATTACCGACTCTCAATCCACTTGCCGTATGTTTCAGGCTGGAGAAATTCCAAGGACGGCAATGAGAATCCTAGGGGAAACAACTCCTAAATCCACATGCAATACTCTGGTGTCCTGCGCACGCGGGACTTGAGGGCAACGAAAGGGCCGACCGGCTTGCTCGCGAAATGAGCATCCAAGCACCGGTCGTAACCCTCGAGGAAACCCCAACAACTCCACGCGACATCCTCGAAAACCAAAGAGGAGAACGACAGAAATACAGCCGTCCCCATCCGGATCTTACCGGAGAACAAGCGCGAGATTGGCGTCGAGTACAACCAACACGTACCCTCACTTACAAAGAAACCACCACATAAATCCCACAATATACGCGCGCAGCTGTCCGTGGTGTGGAGAACGGCCAACTCTCGCCCACATTACGTGGGAATGCGAATCGCGGCCCCAAAACATCAGTTCTCCCCTTTTGGGGACAACATTTCGAACGAGGCAGTGGGAGGCGTGGCTTGCTAGCAAGGATCGCGAGAGCCAGCCCAGCAAGCCCCAAAGGCCAGTGGAGCCCTGGACTGGGGACCCCACCCATTTGCCCAGGCAACCTTTTAGCGAATAAAACGTTTTTCATCATCATCCGCAGCTTGCAGCTGTTCACATAAGTGACACTTGCGGGATTGATAGATTACGCGTGTAGACTACGAAAATTGAATTCCGTTATTCAAAGCAAAAAAAAAAAGAAGAAAAATGAAGCAGGTTTGCTTCTTAATCAAGCAAAAAAAACGCGCTATTTCTTCAGTGTGCAGAAACAAACAAAAAAAAACCATGCCAGTGGTTGGGGAATACGTGTAGCATGTGCCTTTTATACAAATATATTATTTCACGGGCATTTTCATGCGACCGTGGGGCTCGCATAGGTGTTTGGCTGCTTCTAATTTTGTAGCCACCGTTATTTAAGGTACCAAACTGCGCACTAGAGGAGCCCCTCGGCTAGCTGCGTTTATGTGACGTGCACATATACGCGCCTACATTCGCCTCAACGTATTTTTATAGCATAATCAGTCAATCGCCGAAACATGTAAAAAGCGAATATACGCACACATAAGCTATGCAACCAGCTTTATCACCTTTAATGCTTCAGCTACGCTTTCTTATACACATTGCACTATTGAACCGAAATACACATTAAACAAACTAAACACGTTGAACCGAAATGACGGAATCCTCCCTCTTATCCTACATCGCTTGACTCGTCCTCACTTTCATTGTGAACAAAGCTTCCTTCAGGAGAGCGGAAACGTTTTTTCCTATTCTTTTTTATGGCTGGTGCCTTTCTTTTAATTCCATCGTGTTACTTCCGGACGAGACGGGGCTTCCGTTAAAACCTCCACTTCATTTCCTTATAGGCATACGGCAAGCATGTCAGACCTCAGAAGCAAAGCCTGCAACTTATCCCCCCATCTGTCGCAGAAAGTGAACAACCACAGCGAATTGTCTACCGCGTTTTGAGGCCATTTCATATTCCTCTCATTCTTCCCCCGTGTTCTCAAGACAAGAAATTGGCCGCGTATCTGCGTGCTTCGCTGCAAATGTCGTCGAAAGACGATAGTCTTGTGCCGGCCGTACTACTATGTTTTTGCCTTGCCTGAGACAGCACCTACTCCATGTTGAATCGGCCGCAGCTGGTTGGAATTGATAAAATAGAGAAGGCGCTGCGTGAGATGGAACCCAGGGCCACTGCCAGCGGCATCATCATATCGTCGACAAAGCGCTTTTCCTTGCAAAGCGTCGCAGTTCATGCACAGCTTTGCATTTTTCAGCACAGCCTAAAAGATACTAGGGTCTTTAGAATTACGTATCTGTGTATTTGCTAATAAAATAACACACGACCTGATACTTACATATTAATGTTGCGCCTCAGGTATGAGAGTAGTATTTGCTTTTTTGATCGAGTATGTTCACAAAGTATGAACGGCAACACCAGTTCAAGATGGCTGGGCGTTCAGAAAGTGGTTACACTTTGGCCGAGTAGCTGAATCGGGTTACCGGGACAGACAGACACAAAGACCAAAATTTTTGCGTTCAAGTGTCCCAAGAAAGACTATCGTCTTTAATAAAAAGATGGCTGCGATGCACGAAGTGAATGCTGATGATGGAGCGAAGCTATGTCCTAAGGTTCATAATGTCTACGTTGAAGTCAAGTCGCCCATAGTATAAAGCATGGACGGACGGACGGACGGACAGATGAACGGACGCACGCGCACGCACGGACGGACTCACAGATGCACGCACGGACGTGCGGACCGACAGATGCACGGACGGAAGGGCGCACGAACAGACGGACGGATGCACGGACGGTCCGGATGGACAGATGGACGGACGGATGGACGGAAGCCCGCACGGATCGACGGACGGACAGATGCACGGACAGAGTAACAGTGTACGGTCTATTTTTAAACCATATGCGGGCTATGTGCGCTCCGTATTGCGCACACATGTTTAGCTGCCGGCGCTTCGACTAGGAACCACGGCGAGCCCTCGACGACAACGGTAATCATGACGGCCTAAGTACCTTGGCCTCTAATATGTCTTTACATTGCTTCAAAATTCTGTTCACCCGTGTGTTGTGTTCTGTAAGCTTCTTTGACCACGCACCTTCATAGACTGAAATGACTGCGGATAATTTTTTTCAAAGGGCGAAGCATTTTTTAGCGAATTTCGGCGACTTTGAGCGTATCGATCTATCTATTTATCTATCTATCTATCTATCTATCTATCAATCTATCTATCAATCTATCTATCTATCTATCTATCAATCTATCTATCTATCTATCTATCTATCTATCTATCTATCTATCTATCTAGCCGCCTACGATTTTGGGCTTTGCGGACCGTATCGTTTTTGGGATTTATACCAAAATTGGTATGGTACAACATGACCGTAAGACGAACATGACTGACTGGTCATATCATGGAAATCATGAATAACTTGTCATGAACGGTATGATTTTACACGCCATGACCATGGTACTCCTGCGGCCGTTTCCTTTACTTGATATTGTCACGTGGTTGTGACGTGGTGGAGACAGCAGTAGGCTTTTTGAAGGTGAAACTCTTTATTTGGCCCAACTTGTGGCCGCGAAACGGAAACTCAAATTGCAGCAAACCATGCACGCTGTACACTGATATTGGCGCATAGAGCGTCGGTCGTCGAAAAACTGATCCGCAGTAACGCGCGTCGTCATTTATACGTGTGTCATCGAATATTGCAGCCTTATCACTGGTTGTCGCGCAAGCTGTGGTGTTCGCGTCTTGCGCGCAGTCTTAACAAAACGATCAACAATAATCGCGAAGCTTCTCGAACATTGAGGCGCGGTCTCCGCTGAGCATTGCTGGCAGTCTTTGTGGGCGAAAACCGAGTACAATAAAAGTGAAAATAAGAAACGCGCATGGGAATATATCCAAAAATTGGTGTGATGAGACATTTCTGCATGACCAACATAAATGACAGGAGGTAATATGAAAATCATGATGACCATGTCATTTACGACATATGCATTCCATGCTCATGGTGCGCTGACGGCCGTTTCGCTAGCTTGATATACACCAAATTTGGTATTGCGTGACGTGACTGTACGACGAACGTAAATAGCAAGTGGTAATATGGAAATCATGACATGTCATGCCCAACATGACTTGCATGCTATGCTCACGGCATGCTCACGGCCGTTTCGATAGCTTGATATATACACCAAATTTTGTACTGCGTGACGTGACTGTACAGCAAACATAACTGACAAGTGGTAATATGAAAATAATGATAACTGACAAGTGGTAATATGAAAATAATGACACGCATGTCATGTGCAGCGCCGTTTACATGCCACGCTCATGGTGCGCTTGCGTCCAGTTCGCTAGCTTGATATACACCAAATTGATTTTGCGCGACGTGGCTGTATGAGCAACATAAATGACAGTTCCTGACATGTAAATCATGACATGCATGTTATGTGGAGGACGATTTGCTCCTTCCTGGCTGCTTCGCATTACATCGATTCCCGAAATGCGTCGGATGCGGCGGTTCTTTCTTAATTATAAGTTCGTCGATTAAGCGGAGACATTGACACTATCTTCTTTGGAGCTTACAAAGTTGTGCGCTGGCAAATTAGGCGATATGTACAGTACATGCATACACTGTGATATGAATACGGTATCGCCTGCTTCTTGGTTACCCATACTCACCATGTTTGTCTAGTGGTTATGGTGCTCGACTGCTCCCCCGCAAGTAGCGTGATCGAATCCCGGCCTTGGTGGCCACATCATTGATGGAGGCGAAAATGCTTGAGGCCCGTGTGGTCAGATTTTAGTGCACATCAAATAACTACAGGTGATGGAAATTTCCGGAGCCCTGATTTGCGGCATCTCTCATAAGAATATCCTGGTTTTGGGACGTTAAAGCCCAACAATTCTTACTATTATTAGACACACAGGGCCTGCTAGCCTTGCTCTCCAGGCGCTCGCAGTAAATGGATACATTTAATAGGTAATTAGAAAGGACAATTTTTGTGGATCATATTACGCCATCAAGCAGAAAAGTGCGCAGGGCTACGATTGTTTTGGCGTGCCATGATACATACTAAAGTGGTGGTAGTGTTATATTAGGGAGCGCTATCCAAGCTTGCTTAACCAGCAATTATTCCTCTTGAGCTTCTCATAAGTTTTAGACATGCTATGAACCGGCCATTACAAGTTATAAAGCGTGCCTGTGGAAAACAACAACGAACAGTTGTTGAACAGTGCCTATGAGTATCTAGCATAGATTGTGTCGCAGGACATCTTCCGAATGCGCATACGACAATAGTCATTCATTTTTTTGTGCTTCAGAAATGATGAGCAGATAAAAAAACTGAAATCGTTGATGTAAACAATTATACTAGTGCAGAGGTATTGGCTATGAAAGCATTGACGTCAATAAATATCAATAAGACGTATTACTAAACAAAGAAAACAGTACTCCATTGGCGACTATAAGTACCTCCACTAGCGCGCCCTTTAAACACATTGTGCTTAATCAGCGCGGAAAAGCTTGAAGCAACGACTCCGACAATGAAGTTCCTGCTTCCCCTAATGTTGACGGCATCTGTCATTTTGACAGCTTCCCTTATAAAAGCTGATGAAGGTAAGGATTACGATTATGTCAAATATATTTTGGGGTGGCTTAGGCAAATATTTAGTGTTGACCCTGTTGCGGACGATTGCTGCCGCGCGGCAACAAGCAGGAGGACAGGGTAAAGGAAGAAGTAGTTAGCACGAGCTGTAGAATAAAAGGATGGACGTTCTAGCGCTCCGCAAAACAACAGCATCAACAAGTTCCGCAGTTATTTTGACAGATTCTTTATCGGTGTGCTCTTCCCTCACTTCAAATGAGGACTCACATGTGCTAAGTGCATTCAAATCATTAATTCCCCCGCATATAAACTTGATTAAGTTGGTGTGGCTCCCAGGACATAAGGGCTTGTTTCTGAATGAAATGGCGGATGCGCTAGCAAAGTCATCTCTGAATGGTCCGGTTATTCATTTATTACCGGCTTCGCGATTCATTATAGGCGCTAGAATAAGGAGAAAAATGATGTTGGACGAGTTTTCTGCGCCGGCATTAACAGCCACATTAGAATTTCAACACCTCAGTCACCATTGGAACAGTAAAATGTGTCAAACACGAGAACTTGAAGTCGCAATCACTAGACTACGCTGTCAGACTCCTTATCTAAATTTTTATTTACACAGAGCTGGTCTGGCAGCTTCCCCTAACTGTTCTTTCTGCGGAGTACATGAGACAACACAACATTACCTCATCTCCTGTAATAGGTACTCTACATTGCGCAAAAGTACTTTAGGTGCTGTTTTCCGAATCCTTAGAATTGATCTAAATGTACCAAATGTTCTTTCTTTCGGGGCTTTGTCCCTTGGCCACAGTGACGGGAAGGTTGCCAATGCCTTGGAGAAGTTTATTAAAGAATCGAGGAGGTTTAGATCGTAGAATAAATTTATCCGCCTTACTTATTTTCTAAACTCCTTGTTTTTAATCAAACTGCTCGCATCAACATTTATTTCAGTATTTTTATTCATATATTATTAATATTTCCAATTTTTTGATTAATTAATTCTCCTTTCATCTTTAAATCGACATCTAACCTAATATTTAAGAATTTCTTGCTAAACTACCCGGTTCTTGGCCAATCCCCCAGCGTGGGTGTGTGCCACGGTCTAAAGGATCTACTCTACTCTACTCTACTAGACGTCTTGGTCTACGCTCGGGTTTTTTACGCGACATTATTTCTGGTGCCGAAAACCCCCCGGTCATCGCCCGTCCAAGACTTCCAGCTTCCATGGCATCGTTGGAGCGGCTCCGCAAGAACCGTGGCGTCGTCAGGGCCAGCGTCACACGAACCATTACGCTCCTGATCAACGAACTTCAGGCCACGGCTCCCGATGCCGCTCAAGTTGATTCTCACGTGACATACCTGACTCAGAAGAACGTCGAGCTCGGCAACCTCAACAAGGAAATCCTCGACGCCAAGGACGATGACGCTTACGACGAAGAGCTCGAGGCCGCGGAAGAATACGACCGGAAGGTGTCCTACGCCGTGTCTCGAGCGCGCTTCTTCCTTCGCGAACACGCCAACACACCGACGGCAACGAGGACTTCAAGGCCCGAGGCTACGCTACCGAACGCCGACGTCGCTGGTGCCGGCAGCTCAGCGCATAACGAGGTCAGTGACGCTGCACCTCGTGTAACAGAGGTGACACCCAGTCCAGCAACCGTGCCGCGTCATCGCACAGTGGTCCTGCCGAAACTTCAGATACCTACATTTTCCGGCGCACTTCGCGATTGGCAGACCTTCTGGGACCACTTCAGTGCCACGATCCACCGTAATGAAGGCCTTCTGCCGATTGAGAAGTTTAAGTACCTCCTCTCGTATTTGAGTGGCGCCGCAAAGAGAGCCATCGAAGGCATTAGACTCACGGAGGATAATTAGGCGATCGCCATCAGGACCTTGACGGAGCGATTTGGTCGACGCGACTTGCTCATCAACGAGCACATCGACCACCTGCCCGCCCTACCACCAGTCAAGTCTTCGGCAGATCTCGACAAACTTCGCCTACTCTACGACAAAGTACAATTTCGCGTCTCGGCACTGACCGGTTTGGGCATCTCACCCGACCAGTACAACGTGGTCCTCAACCACGTCCTAATGAGGTGCCTGCCTGACGACCTCACGATCCTCTACCGGCAGAAGTCCAAAGAAGCCGCGCAGGATACGTCCGGTATAGCGACCCCCTAAGAAAGAGTTCGTCAGGCTGCAGAAATGCTAAGCTTCCTGCGCATACAAATTGAGGTTCGAGAGGAAGGCAGGCCAGGACGAACGCCGTCTGCTTTCTCGCGGTTACTGCCCGAAGAAGATGTCGAACCTCCGTCAGCACTGATGGGACATTTGCCTACAGCGTCCGCACTTGCTGCCGAATCTGTTGCAGTTACGGAAGAGGTGTGCCCCTTATGAAGCAGTTGTCAGCACACCATCGCGGACTGCAACGTTCAACTTTCGTCTGAGGAAAAACGGGCTCGGTTGCGCACTGCTCGTTGCTGCTACCGTTGCGGCTTGCAAAACCACGTGGCGCGTTTTTGCCGACGTGCGCGCAGCATCATCTGTAGCAAGTGCAACCGACGAAATCTCACTATCCTTTGATGAGGCGCTCCCCACCAGCCTCCCCACCAAGGAGGCTGGTGGGGAGGCTGGTGGGATAAAAAGTTGTCTGCGGCATCATAGTTCTTGTCGCACAAAAGCTGCAAAGCATCAGTGCTGAGCGGCGGGCTTGTAACTGCACACACTTCAGGTACCTCCAAGGCCTCCACGGTTACTGCTATGTCCCTACGTTGGCCTCGTAAAGTCAAAGCTACCGTCGACTGCGCATTACTTCGCGGGGCTTCGAGTGGCCGAACGTCACCAAGGAAAGTTCTTCGGTTCCGATAACCGGGCATCTGAGGTCCTTTGAGACATCCGCTCGGATGAATGTGCGCTGGCTACCGCTGTCAAGAAGAATGCGCACGAGACGCTTTTGGGACCCGCACTCGATCCAGACTCGTCCTGTTTGGAGAAGAACGGCGTTCATTCCGCTCAGGGCGCTTGGGGCCGATGTTACTGACGGCGTGATCGTGCCTCGCCCGGCGATGCGAGGCTCGTCCTGGCTCACTGTCGTTGCGTTTGTACGGGTTGGGGCTGCCGGCGTGAACAATTCACAGAGGATATGGTACCTGCATCTACGCACGGGCGCGCTCACCAACCGGCGCCTGCAACTCACAGCTCCTCATAAGCAAGAGCCGTGTGGCACCACTTAAACATATTTCGCTGCCACGTCTAGAGCTCTTAGCATGCGTCGTCGGCGCAAGGTTGTGCACATACGTGAAAACAGTACCAGCGCTGAGCTCCGTTCCTGTACACTTCTGGACCGACTCACTCGTGGCATTGCATTGGATTCGGAAAACGCCTGCCAAAAGAGAGCTGTTTGTACGTCATCGAGTCTCCGAGATTCATAGCCTGACATCGCCGACCCAGTGGCATCACTGTTCCGGAAAAGATAATCCCGCGGACTTGGTTACACGAGGGGTTTCATCACCTCAGCGTCAACAATGTGGTGGCATGGTTCAACCTGGCTTCATGATCCCGAAGAACCAATGCCTACTGAGCGCGCTGAATTCTCAGAAGAATTTGCAGTCTTCGAACAGAGTCCAGAAGAAACGTCGGTGTGTCCCGCGGGCTTTGGTTCGAACGCTATATTATCTGTAAGCAAGTACAGCAACCTGAACAGACTGCTAAGAGTCACCGGGTGGGTGTACCGCTTCGCCTGCAAACGCGTGAAAGAAACAGTGTTCCACGGCCGGACCGTTAACAGCAGCAGAGCTTCACAAGGCAGAACACTACTGTTTGCAAAGGGTCCAAGAAGAAATGTTCTCCGAAGAAGTGCAGGCCCTCCGCGCAGAGAAAGAACTACCGTCCACGAGCCCAGTTCTTCGATTACATCCTTTCCTAGACGAAGGCGGTCTGCTTCGCGTTGGAGGTCGTCTGCAGGAGCTAGCAGCCTCTTTTGACGTCAAGCACCCAATCCTGTTACCAGCAAGGCACACCTTCACCCATCTTGTGGTTTCAGCCGCGCATGGACGCGTCCTTCACAGCGGAGTAGAGGCCACGCTTTGCGAGCTTCGAGAGAAGTTTTGGGTTGTGAAACGACGACAGACCGTTAAAAGGGGTACTGAGGAGTTGTTTGCCTTGCAAACGCTACAAGCCTGTCGCTGAGACCTCACCCTTTGCTCCACTGCGACGAGAACGAATCACGGAAGCCAGTCCTTTCTTTGTCGTTGGGTTGGATTTCTGCGGGCCCCCTCTACACACGTGACACGGCTGCTACTAGCAGAAAAGCATACATACTCATGTTCTCCTGTGCTGTCACTCGAGCTATTCATTTGGAATTGACGACCGACATGACAACGACAACAACGCTTTTCGCCTTCCGCCGTTTTATCTCGCGGCGTGGAATCCCCCGACACCGTTTACTCGGATAACGCACTGTCTTTTCACGGCTCAGCGCGAGTGCTCCAGTCCATTCTGCCAGCTCTGCGAGAATATGCGGCCAACACCAAGATCAAATGAAAGTTCATCGCTGAGAGAGCTCCTTGGTGGGGAGGCTGGTGGGAGCACCTCATCAGATCGACAAAGAACGCGTTGAAACGGTCGCTTGGGCGCAACAGTCTCGACGCCGAGGCCCTCGCTACGGTGTTATGCGAAGTGGAAGCGGTCAGAAACAGCAGACCTCTTACTTATTTTGATAGCAGCCCTGATGAACTGCAACCGCTGACTCCCGTCACACTTCTTGCTCGGGAGACGCCTCATCTGCCTTCCGCAAGAAGTCAGCAATTCTTATAGCATGTCGTCGACGAGAGAGGATCTGATCTGTCGCGCGCGCTATCGTGAGCGTCTTACAGCGGAGCTATGGAGCCGATGGAAGCGGTTCTACCTCCTTCTACTTCGATCCACGCACAACGCGCCTCATCGTAAACTACCTCGGCTACACGAAGGTGACGTGGTGCTTGTGCATGACGAAGGCACACATCCCCGCTACTATGTCGTCGTTCTGAGCTCGCGCTATAACAATCGTCATGACCTACCAACTAGCCCAAACCGCCACGCTTCTAAGCTACCATGGAAGCTGGGCAAGGTTCTGGCAGTGCACCCGGGAAGGGATAACATCGCGCGCATCTGCACCCTTCGACTAGCATCGGGACACACCATAAAACGACCCGTGCATCGGGACACACCATAAAACGACCCGTTCAGAAGTTATACATTCTGGAGGCAAGTCAGCGAGATTCAACTGCCTCGTGATCGCCTTGGCCCCGTGGGAGTATGTTGCGGACGATTGCGGCCGCGCGGCAACAAGCAGGAGGACAGGGGAAAGGAAGAAGAAGTTAGCACGAGCTGTAGAATAAAATGATGGACGTCTTGGTCTAGGCTCCGGGTTTTTTTACGCGACAGACCCCAGCATCTCTTCACATCATGGCATTCTCGATGTTTCAAGAAATGTGTTCAATCTCCTCAAAAAATCAGGGAAATGCGATATTTGTTCGATGCCTTCATAATTATTTCTTGTGTGGCTGCAGTCCTTTTGATATGGTTAAAGAAATAATTTGTGACGGTAATCAAAAATAATAGAATAATTACCTTTTTAACCCTTTCAGTCCCAGTGATTCCAATTGGAATTATAAAATATGTAGGTCAGTCAGCATACATCTGGTAAAGATAAAGCGTTGCTCTTCGACAAGAGCCGGTATTTAGCATCTGCCCTACATGCGGTGTGAACATGGTACACACAATAAAGCGAGGTCACGTTTGAGCGAAAAAATTACAGAAGTGGTCGTGCTGTTCGCGCATTTCGCTGAGGCAGCGTCTTCTTTCATCGTGCCGAGATAGGGCATTTATTTTAGTTTTGTGCCGGAATTTGAATTTTGGCTATTGGACATTAGGCTATCCTATCTAAATAACATCTTAAGTAGTAAATGAAGCAAAAAATATGGAATTATTATTAAATAATATTTATTTACTAAATAATTGGCACATTAATTTCTCTTTATTGAAAAGTGTGAGCAAGAAGTTTTAGGGGCGAAGCTCCTTAGGGTGCGGGTCTGTCCCTCCTCTGTAGTAGTAGTAGTAGTAGTAGTAGTAGTAGTAGTAGTAGTAGTAGGTTGGTAGGTAGGTAGCCACGTATAGGGGAATGTACCCACTCCACGTGATAAAGATGACGATGACGCCTGATGACCATGAAGTATAAGCGCGTTCCAGACCACACATTCTCTTTCTGCCATGGACGAAAACGATCGTGAACGCGCTCTCGCCCTCGAAAGGCAAAACGGCAACGCCGACAACAAACGTTCATAATCACACGACACCCCCGCATTTGTGTGTCAGCTCTTTGTATGATGATCGAGGGGGCAAAATTTACGGGGATTGACGGTTTATCAGATTACCTCCGGAGCTTCGCCCATTCATCGCCATTCACTTCGTGGATATGGCGTGATTTTTTCAGTTTTTTTTACTACCACAATCATCCGCATCTCAAATTGTAAAAACTAGCTGCTTACATTCAAGATAGTTAATTCAGGACTGAAAGGGTTAATTAGCGGGTAAGGTTGCTTATGGCAGATGAAAAATTGAGCTTCTTCATGCGGAGAACTTATCGCGGCTTTGAGATATGGAAACAGCGGCATCTAATAAGTCTTGTGACGTAATGAAATTTACCAAATTCAACGACGACACCGAAACCGAAGCACTAATTAGGCTGAGGACCCGATTGACGTCACTGCTCAAGACAAGGATTACAGAGGTGTAATCATTACGCGTTTGTTAACGTATCCCTATCGGAAAACCCAGTGGCACTGTCCTAGCGCCGTACCTGATTATGGGACCAGTGTGGCGCTGGATACTGGGACACTAGACGATGGCGCGCTGCACACTGGGACACGCGTTATGGTCCGAAATAGGGCTTTTAAATTGTTTTTAAAATTTTGGTTATGCCCACATCGTAATTAAGGCTGAAACACGAGTACTGGGACAAAAAAAAGAAAAAAAATTAAAAACAACAAACAAGCGCGGGATTCGAACCTGCTACCTTGACGAACTACTCATTGTGCGCCTGACACGCTACCCACTACGCCACACTTTTTTTTGCTATATTGCCTGTTCCCAGACATTATGTACATCAACAATGACATAGGGGTAATCACAACAAGCAGTGGCAGTCCTACAGGACTGACACCAATTTTAAAATTCCTTGAGCGCTGTCAAGGGTTCCACCCCTCGACAACCACTCAGGTACAAACTCCTGCGCTTTCTGAATTTCAACAAACTTCGACATGCATTCTCGGAAGAACATTCTTGCGGGTCTTGCATCTGGATCGCAGTGAAATCCTGCCATACGGGCCCGCCATAAACAGTGGAGGCCTGTTAACATTATTAAGTCAAAGGGCAAGCCATCCTCATTATCTATTGGGAGAAATCTGATACCATATAGATCCAACGGGAATTCCTTCTTGATTGTTCTCTGCAGTACATCCCAAAAATACACTCCCTCCCAGCAATGTAAAAAAACGTGGTCGATAGTTTCTGGCTTATTCCAAATGAGACAGTCTGACCCCCAAGGTAAAAAGAAACCCCGCTCTTCTAGAAATACCTTGACATGCAGTGTACCTGTGTGAAGCCTAAAAGAAGGACTTTGTGGCGGGGAGCCACTTGCATTCTTTTAACCCGTTTTAGCACGTCCTGCCCTTGGCCTCCACTGTACATGGCCCTGTACATAGGAACAGGTAAAATTGTATCACACATACCTCTGTACAGCTTCTTACGTGTCACTGAAAACAGATACTCATTAGAAAATCTGACTGATAAAAAGCGGATACTTAACATCACCTCCCCTGAGACCTGCAGACAGCGCCGTTCATGTGGTATGTACCAACTATATATCCAGGCAAAGCCCTCATCAGCCTCAGTTGGCACACCGAACGCAGGGAAAGGATCGCTCACATTAGGGGAAAAAAGAAGAACCTGTTTATGATTTGCCTTATGAAAAGGTGTGGTAGTCCCAAACCTCCGTTCTTTACTCGCCTAAAGAAATTGGTGCGACTGCATTGTTCCCAACTCGAGGCCCACACGAAAACTGCAAAAACACGATGAAATTTCTGTATATTAGCCCGTGAACAATGCAATACCTGCATGACATACCACAGTTTCGAGACGAAGAATAAATTCCAAACCGTAGCTCTCGAGAACATCGATAGATGATTACCCTGCGACCAATTCGCTGTCAACTTAATTTCTCTTGCCTGCTCTTGCCAGCAGTTTTCATTGTATTTGTAGTGTTCTAGAGGTACACCTATACCTCGCGACAACTTTCTGTGGCAGCGCAGCCAAGCTACGTGGGCGGGAGCTTCTGCACATGTGTTACTACGCCAAGTAGTCCGTTCGCGGGCGATTTCAATTTCGTTTTCGCAAGCACATCCAACATGTTTTCGCGCGAACATCCAATGTTAATGATGTTATTTTTTGAAATAGTGTTTTAAAAGATAGGTTAATAAAGCTTAAAACTAAAGCTGACAAGCCTTGAGGTATACTTGTGGATATAGCAGTGAAGGAAACCTACATGGAATCACTGCTGTGCCCTCCTGCGAATTCCATTATAGCACTCATCTGCCAGCGGTTTAAGACCGCGTGCAAAGCGAGCACCATACAGTGATGCTTGGATTTGTTTTGTCTTTTTCTTGGTTTTTTTTTTTTTTGAAAGCAATAAAATATTCCTTATTGCTAAGGAACACAGGAAGCAAGCTTTATTGGCGGTCAGATTTATTTTGGAAAAAGAAAGGGCACGACCGAGCAGGAACGCTGTATTAGGAAATTCAACAGACTGGCAAGAAACAACGTCCTAAATTTCGGTTAATACAGGGTCGGAATGGTCTTTTTCTTCTTTTAGAGACGCAAGAACTTTCTGGAGACGCTCACGTTACTTTGTTTGTGGACGCGAAGGCATCGACGGGTAGCAGAAATCTTGGCCACGACCGGTCACGAGCGGGCGTCTCACGTTCGTAAATCCAAGCGGGTGAAACGCACTCCTTACTCGGTCAAGAAGCTGTTTTTACACAGTCAGCGGCATAATAAACATGAACACGCCTGTTGCCCAGGGGAAGCTTTGCACTGGTGATTTTATTCTCGAATATCACTGTTCTCGCAAATCGCCAAGAACCGCTCCCGCCGTAGACGCTGACGGGCAGGGGCGTTACAGTACGCGATCTTTAGCATGATCGTATCAGCAATAGTAAATACCGACCACGTATGGAACGCAATTTATGAAAAGGGTCATTGCTTTTACATACAGTTCCCAATCGCAATTTGGCTTTCAAGCAGCTGGTCTTGCTGCCGATCATAGGTCGCCGGTGTCACTCTCAACGTGGTTATCGCGATGAGAAGCTCACTTGCGCTGATGATATCAGTCGCACACAACTTCTTTCTCGGTGATTGCATATGCGGAAAACAAAATATTTGATGACGCACCGCTGTCTTCGTTCCTTTCTGATCGAGGAATACAGATCACCTAACGAACACGCACTCATGCTCGCTCACAAGCTTCGATGTGAAGTTGCTGCAACCGAGCGACGCCATCGTTGTTAACCGGGGCAGGAAAAAGGTGAAATGACACCAGAAAACCAGAAAACTAGAAACAGCAAGAAACGAAAATCCCGCACGGGATAAGCTTCCCTTAGTAACAATGCGAACAATCTCGAACATAATACCTATATCTTTTCCTTTTATGTCTTCCTTTATGCTACGTAGTCTATAAAAGTTAGCGTTCGCGGACTACATGCAGAAGCGCAGTAAAAAGGGCGTGAATCGGCTTCGTAGCCTTGGCTGTGCTGCCACAGAAAGTTGTCGCGAGGTATAGATACCTGACAGGTGTCGTCCCCCACTTAATATTGGCAAAAACTTCTGGTCTGGATGACCACTCTCCGTGCCAAAAACCCAAACACTTTCCCCCAGTTTACCAGACTACCAGTTGCATTGCCGAAACTCTTTACTACAATGATAACCTCTGCAACACTTTCTTTGTCTGTGCAACAAGCTGCGGCATCATCCGCGTAAGCCAGAATTTTAACTTCTGATGCCTACAATCTAAAGCCGTGAATGCTGCTGTTTTCACTTATTGCTAAGCACAGCGATTCTATATAGATGCTGAACGATAGGGGGCTAAGCGGGCACCCCTGACGGACGGAACGCCTAATGTTAATGGGGACCCCTAATGTCTTGTTAACTACTAAACGTGTCATGCAGTTTCGGTATGCCAACGCTACTCCATCTCTTATTATAGAACCAACATTCACTTGGTCTAATGTGGCAAGCAACAGGACATGAGAAACACAGTCAAACGCCTTTTTCGAGATCAAGCTGCAGAATCGCCACACGACCTTGACTGGCGTCGCAACACTCGAGAACGCATCGCAGTTCACAATCGACCGTCCCATAATGCCGCATGTTTCGTGAGGCCCAACCAATGTTTTGATGACACCCTGGAGTCGCCGCGCTAGTACTTTCATCAAAATTTTGTAATCGCAGTTAATGATATAGGCCAATATGACGATACTAGTTCTAACTTCTCTCTCCGGTCTTTGGTATCAAAATAGTATGTGCCTCACTAAAGGACCGTGGCAGACCATCCAGTTTATATGACTCGTTAAACACATCTTTTAACAGTCCGGATAATTCACATTTAAATGTCTTGTAAAACACAGCACTGAGGCCGTCCGGCCCCGGTGACTTCCCAGGATTGAGCTTATCTATGGCCTTTTCTACTTTCATTTGAGTAATAGGTAGTTCTAACGCTGCTCTCGTGTCATCAGACAACTGTGGCATCCTTCTAAGGAACGCCTCTTTAAATACCTCCACATCAAGTGGTCTAGTAGCGAATAGTGCCTCGTAATGTTTAAAAAAGCCTGTCCTATGCTGTCATTCTCTGCCATCTCTACGCCACTGTATTTGATAATTTCTATATGGTTCCGCCTGGCATGACTTTTCTCGACTCCAAGTGCACGTTTCGTTGGGTGCTCATCTAAGGTCATTTGCATGGTTCTAGCTCGCACTAGTGCTCCTCGATAGCGTTCCTCATCATAAATCTGTAGTTTCTTTTTTGATATTGCGCAAATCATCGGTATAATCGGTATACACCCCAGCTTTCTCACATTCCAGTGCTGTCACCTGCTCTAGCATCCATTTTAGCTCTCTCTCTTTCTTTTTTCGATTCAAATGCAAGGACACTGGATCTCTCTATCGCTATCATTTTGATGCGTTGCTTTAAAAGTTCCCACTCCTTTCCTATTTTCTCCACATGAGGTTCCTCAATTCCCTTAATTTCATTCATCACGGCTACGTTGAAGGACTCGTCACTTAAAATATTGGTGTTCATTTTCCACTGTTCTCAAGAAAACCTATTGCTTTCTTTCTTCAAACCTATCTGGCACTTTACTAGGCAATGATCAGAAAAGGCAACTTGCACAACGTTATAGCTGCTGTACTGTGTTATTGTCTCTACTGATATGTATATTCGGTCTAATCAGGCATTGCTTGCACCTTGAAAGTGGTTATACTTAACTGCCCGGGAACTTTCCAAACACTGTGCAACATCCACCAACTCATAATCCACAATCATTTGCGCCAGAACATCACTGCTTTTGTCTTTAAAATTGCGACTGCTTGATCTGTCTCTTTCTTTCAATACACAATAAAAATCCCCTACAAATCTGCGCCTCTTTTCATTGCACATGTACTGTCGGAAATTATCAAAAAAATTGAAGCGCTCCTGCAAGGCAGTTGGGGCATAGACGCAAAGAAAGCGCCATTCACTGTCACAATAAGCAATGCCGCACAGTACTAATCGGCCTGACGGACATGCCAATACATTCTGTATAACCAAACCAGGCAGTTTTCTAACAAAGAACGCATCCCCCCGATCTACCTACTGCATGGCTCACAATGACAAAATACCGCCCAGTGAACTTCCGCACCATGCTCTCAGTCTCCTCCTCAACCTCTACTTTCGTCTCCTGCACTGCCAATATATCCAGGTTTTCCACCAACAACAACCGGTACACTTGGCTTTGTTTCTTCCTGGAAGCAAAGCCTCTAACATTCAGAGTACCAAATCTGAGAAATGCTTCAGGAGCCATTTTAGCTTTGCGGGTGAGGTAGGCCCGGGAGCATGGCGCTTACCTAGCACGTCTAGCTCAACGCTAGACACCTCCGGGACCGCCCGGCGGACCGGTCTCCATGCCCACTGAGAACGGATTGTCCACCGCTTTCCTGTCCATAGTACTACCAGGTCTTGCTCTCAGGCTGGTGCGTGTACCAGCCGGCGTCTTCGCCGGCGGTTCCTCCACGCTCTTCTCACCAGCTTTCTCTCCTTGGCTTGAGGCTTCTTCCAGGGGTCTTTTAATTGCCGTGCCGCCGGCGTTGCTCCCCGAGGCGCCGCCGGCGTTCCGTGACCCTTCCTCCGCATCCAAGTCCGTGCTCGCGCTCCAATAGACGCCTTTGGCAGGCCGCTCCTGTTTGTACGCTGGTGCACACGCTCCAGTAACCTGTCCGCTTAAATCTTTCTTCGCTTCTGAGGCCTTGGCCGATGCTGCTGATGGATCCCGCGCTCTTTCTGTAGGTTCTGGTGTAGCGTCTCCTGCAGTTGTTGATGCGTCAGCGTCTAGTTCTGCTACACTCTCATCTCCACTACCTTTGACGGCGTCGGCGTCCTCTGCCTCGGTTAAGTCTATGATGCGTTGTGCTGCATCATCCGTCTCCCACTTATCCCGTCACTGAGGCGTAGGAACGGACGCACTGCGCGTCGACGTACGTGTCCGAAACGCCGGCAGTGTGAGCACCGTGGCACCTTACACTCGCGACGCACATGTCCCGTTCCGTTGCAGCGCAGGCACTGCATAGGCCGACCGGGGGCGAACACTGGGGCTAATTCACCAGCGACGCGGATCTGGTGTGGTAGGTCATCCACTCTCATTCCATCGTTGAGCTTAATGAGCACCGTGCGAGTTGTCGAACTCTTCTCGCTAACTCTTTCTACACGCCAACGCTCTCGGGTCACTTCCGTCACCGGCCAAACGCGGCCAGCGCTGTGCGCACGTCGTCGTCCGCCACTCCGTGCAACAGCCAGTGAAGTCGCAGCCTCACCTGCTGCTCCTGGGGGTCGATGACAAGGCAGCGTCTTCCCTTAACCTGGAGTTCCTTTAGTTGGACCAATCTATTCGTCGCCTCCGCGCTGTTTAAAGTGACAGCCCAAACGTGGTTGATCTGGTAGGCGCCCAGCGCCAACACGTCGGGAAGCAGTCGTTCCTTGTCCAGAGCATCCCGGAAATCTTCGACCTTGAAAGGCCTCACTCGAATATCTCCGTGCAAAAACACTGTGTTTAAAACACGTCCTGTTGGCAGATTCGGCAAGATGATCTCAAGATCCTTGTCAGTTTCATCTGTAATCCTGTTTCCGCGGCCACCAAGAACCGCCTTCGCTGCTCCACGGGAGCCCATGATTCTTGCGTCCGACGCGTGCGAGTACCGGCGAAAGAATGACGCCACACTCGAAAGACGAGCTTCGGGCTATTTTTAAATGCGAAGCATTTCTTAGCGAACTTCGGCGAGTTTGAGCGTATCTATCTATCTATCTATCTATCTATCTATCTATCTATCTATCTATCTATCTATCTATCTATCTATCTATCTATCTATCTATCTATCTATCTATCTATCTATCTATCTATCTATCTATCTATCTATCTATCTATCTAGCCGCCTACGACTTTGTGCTCTCCTGGCCGTATCGTTAATGGGATTTATACCAATTTTTTTATGACATAACATGACTGTATGACGAACATAAATAGCTGGTCATATCATGAAAATCATGACTAACTTGTCATGAAAATAATGATTTACATGCCACGTTCATGGAGCGCTCGCGGCCACGTTTCGTTAGCTTGATATACACCAAATTTGGGATTGAGTGACATTACTGTATGACGAACATAAATGACAAGTGGTAATATGAAAATCATGACTTCATGAGCGACATGACTTGCATTCCATGCTCATGGCGCGCTCGCGGCCGTTTGGTTAGCTTGATACACCAAATTTGGTATTGAGTGAAATGATTGTATGACGAACATAAATGACAAGTGGTAATATGGAAATCATGACTTGTCATGTGCGACATGACTTGCATGCCACGCTCATGGCGCGCTCGCGGCCGTCTCGTTAGCTTGAGCTACACCAAATTTGGTATTGAGTGACATGACTGTATGACGAACATAAATGACAAGTGGTAATATGGAAATCATGACTTGTCATGTGCGACATGACGAGCATGCCACGCTCATGGCGCGCTCGCGGCCGTCTCGTTAGCAGATACACCAAATTTGGTATTGAGTGACATGACTGTATGACGAACATAAATGACAAGCGGTAATATGGAAATCATGACTTCATGATCGACATGACTTGCATTCCACGCTCATGGTGCGCTTGCGGCCGTTTCGTTAGCTTGATATACACCAAATTTGGTATTGAGTGACATGACTGTATGGCGAACATAAATGGCTGGTCATATCATGAAAATCATGACTAACTTGTCATGAAAAGTATGATTTACATGCCACGCTCATGGCGCGCTAGCAGGCCGTTTCGTTAGCTTGAGATACCAAATTTGGTATTGAGTGACATGACTGTATGACGAACATAAATGACAAGTGGTAATATGGAAATCATGACTTCATGAGCGACATGACTTGCATTCCACGCTCATGGCGCGCTCGCGGCCGTTTCGTTACTAGCTTGAGATACACGGGGAAATTTGGTATTGAGTGACATGACTGTATAAGGAACATAAGTGGCAGGTGGTAACATGAAAATCTTGGCATGCATGTCATCTACAATGCTATTTACATGCCACGCTCATGGTGTGCTTGCGTCCAGTTCGCTAGCTTGACATACACCAAAATTGGTATATCGCGACGTGACTGTATGGCGAACACAAATGACACGTCGTAACATGTAAAACATGACATGCAAATTATGTAAAGCATGATTTGCTCCTTTCTGGCTGCTTCGCATTACATCGATTCCCACAGTGCGTGGGATCTGCCGACTTTTTTCTTCATGTTATAGCTAATTCCGGTATCCAATATCAATGTTTTCTCGCTTAGAAACGCTGATTTTTGTCTCTTCGTGCTCGCGCCAACCTGACAGGGAGATTGTTTGTTTATTATGGGCTGCCTTGGATCAGAATATCTACATGGCACGTTCTGCACCAAAACTTATGAGCGTAATTGCAGATGTGTTGCGGCAATCGCACTGTCTCACTAAGCGGTTAGTCATACCTACGTAGCAAACATCGTGCATCTGAACGGCTGACTGAACACTACTTTTCGTCACCCATTTGAACATATTATCTGCCCCTTGTTTACGTTCCGCGCACTAGATCTGCAGTAGTTCACTCTAGCCGGAACGAGCATTAGGCCTAAGGCCGCACTTCGTGAGCCACGGTCGCTGTGAAGATCGTGGACATATATTCCATTACAAAGAGTCTAATAACCGCTAAAATGTAGTTTCGATCATAACTGACCCAAGCGAGGTCATATTTGGACCTTCGATTACACAAATCAGAAGCTAAAAACGCCGAGATTGGGCGTTGCAGCGGCTGGTGCCGGTGACGTGCGGCTTTCTGCGGTACGAGCGGGAACGACTGACTGCTAGAGCAGGTTGATCTTGATTATCAGACTAATACTACTGCCATATTGTGTTGCGAATGATAAGTTCTTTCGATGTGGTTTATAAACTACATTGACGACACTCGAGCACACTCAGGAAAAGCGCACGCGCGCTCGACAGATGATTGCTTTAGCCTACAAGCACATCCATCGCCTAACTGAAACTAAAGCTATATATGTGTTGCACACAGGACAGAATATTTTGAAAATATTCCGTAAATTTTACGCTTGACATCTGGCCATCCAATATAAAGCGATCCATCAAGCGCGCCCAGTTTCTTCTAATGTGCCGCCGGTGTTCCCAGTGTGCGGGCAGACACTGTGCAGCGTGACCAGTGCCTCCCAGCGCGCTGTAAGACACTGGGCGACGCTGCACAGTGTGTCCCAGTGCGTTTTCAGCCCACTGGGCGACACTGGCCACGCTGTACAGTGCGTCCCAGTGTCTCCCAGTACGCTGGAGTACACTGGGACACACTGTACAGCATTTCCAGTGTCACCCAGCGCGCTGAAACGCACTGGGAGACACTGGAAACGCTGTTTTTTCGATAGGGATGTGTGCCATGCGTGCCATAATTGCAGGCGCAAGCTGCACAACGACACAACGAAGTTGGTTGATGGTTGCTATAACGACACTCACTTATTATAACTTTCAGACGAATAAGGCAGTTGCGCTTTTCGACGTTGTGGTTTGCTTTCACCGTGAAATTTGATTGAAATTCATTACTTTGCAATTATAACTTGAGGCCACTTTTTCAGAATATCAAAGCTGCAATCCGTTCTTTGCACAAATTACTTCAATTCTCCACATAACGACCCAACTCGACTAATAAAAAAGGGATTTATTTACCTGTCTTAATTACTGTCGCAGATTATGTCTTTATTCATCTTTAATATGCCTGTGGCTTCAGAAAAAGTAATTGTGAAGGTTTCGAACAAATATCACATTTTCTCATTTTTTGATTTCGGACACATTTCTTGAAACACCCGGTAGACAGAAAATTTTTCTTTTTGTTAGTCTTTTTATCAATATCAAAACATATATTATCAGCAGGACCTAATCAGGGAAACGACATTAGCCACGTGTAGCTTTGTGATGTGGCTGTCCCACAGAGTCCGAAAACGGGGTAAAAATTATTCTTCTATGCACGTAGACGTTCTCCTTTGATCGCCTGAATTTCACCTCAGGACATCGGCGTAACCAAATTCGCATGACTTCTTCAAAAGTTATACTTACAAAGAGCGCTTGTCTCCGCCAGTTTCTAATAACGGCTTCTATAGGATGTATGCTTATATTAACTACCCGCTAACGACTGCAGCTTCCTGTTTACATAGAGTAGTGCTTTTGCTGAAACCATGCCCCTGATGCAGCAGCGGAAATGCGACAAAATCAGTGAAGACACGTTATTCCATAAAATACTGGCTCCTCCTGGTTAACTATTGCTTACTGGAACTGCAAATGCTTTGCAATGTAATTGCCTCAAAATGCCCTGAATGATTTCTTGTCTGCGAAATTTTTCTGTTGTACGAACATCATTTAGAGCGCACACTGTATTTTCAACGCTCTTTTCATTTGAGGGGCGAAGCTCCTTAGGGTGTGGGTCTGTCCCTCCTTTGTAGTATGTAGTAGTAGTAGTAGTAGGTAGCCACGTATAGTGGAATGTACCCACTTTACGTGATAAAGATGACGATAAAACAATAAAAGAGCGTTGTTCCGGTATTTAAGATCAATCAAAGCAATTCCCGCGTCCCTCAAATACAGAATCAATAGTGCTTACTACCCTGAGAAATAGAAGACTCTCTCGGTGTAATTGCCAAAGGGTTGGAGGCTAGATTTTCTACCTGCATTCCTTCAACTCTTGCGAGACAGGACACTCTCGAAAATATCGACGATATATCATTGTTGGACTTATCGTCAGTGGTAGCATGTTTACCAGCAGCAGCACCGAGGCCCTGACGGAATTACTACGAAGATGCTGAAAATCTTCTTTGAAGTCGCTCCTAACATGTTATTGGATACTGTAAATTATTCTATAAAACACGCTTGGATTCCTTCGGTGTGGAAAGTAGCGAAAGTGATTCCTCTGCTTAAAGATAAGAACAAAGGGATTGCTCTGGACAACATTCGACCGATTTCATTAACGTCCCATTTCGTAAAGTTAATTGAGAGATTATTACACGCTCGGATAACTAACTTTGTGAATACTAATAGATTATTAAGTCCCTGTCAAATTGGTTTTAGACCAGGCATGTCAATCTGGTGTGCACACGTTGATTTGGAGAGCAGAATCCAGCTAGCACGGCGACAGAAACAGTATGCAGCATTATTTACTTTAGATATCTCTAAAGCGTACGATAGTGTCGAATACCCCATTTTAATAGAAAGAATGAAGGAGATTGGCTTGCCTGAATACTTTATTGCGTGGACGACTGAGTTCTCGCTGGACAGAAAGAGTTTCACTGTGTACAAGGCAGGATTTCAACGGAGAAATTCAGACAGACACGCGGTGTTCCCCAAGGAGCGGTTTTGTCCCCGCTACTATTTAATGTCTTGCTTAGCTCCATTCCTCGTCATCAGAGAGTGACCACGTATGTTTACGCGGATGATATAGCATTCTTTGCGTCAGCGGGTGATATTCAATCACTTTATGCCCTTTTACAAGGTTACTTATCTACATTGGAAGGGTGGCTAGACAATATTTGTTTGACCATTAATGTAAGTAAATGTGCAGTTCTAGCATTCTCTCCACAAGACAATATAAATATATCCCTATCATTCCATCAAACAGACATTCCTCAAGTGCAAACTGTCAAGTACCCAGGTATTATTTAGGACGGGAAGCTTAACTGGCGTATGCATATTGAACATACAGCGACCAAAGCGTCACGTGCGATGGGCCTACTCAGACGGATTAGTAATAATCGATGGGGCATGCGAACAAACACATTAATAATGATTTACCGGATGTATATACGCCCTATACTGGAGTTTGGATGTGCTTTGTTTTCTGACGCTCCAGCATGGAAGTTACGTCCGCTAGTGTTACTTGAGTGCCAAGCACTTCGCTGGTGCCTGGGGCTACCCAAATTTGTAGCAAATGCTGTTCTATATAAGGAATCCCGAATCCCTTCCTTGTCCATTAGATTCAAATTAATAACAGTTCAAACATTCTTAAGGCTCTATGAATCGCCGATAAGACGAGACGAATATATATTTATCAGCCAACCAGCCCTGTTTTTCAATGTCTCGTGGCCTTGCTCTCATACCCCACAGGTAATCTTTACCCAACAGCTATTGGACCCATTACAGATAAGGCTTAATGATATAGTGGTAACGAGTGACAGGTTAAGTGAATTGGCCATATCATATGATGATATATTCCCCAATAACGCGAAGTTACTTCCTTGGAATGTACTGAATAGACTTTTTTCAGGATCACTTAAATCAGATTGCCACGACGATTGTGATAGCAACAGATGCTTCGCAGTGTGAAGAAAAGGCCGGGGTGGGAATTTTTTCAACACAATTAGACTGGTCGTTTTCTGTAAGACTTCCTGATTATACGCATATATTTTTGGCCGAATTATTAGCTGTTATTTTAGCCCTACGTAAGCTTCCCTTACCCATAACTTCTGTGGCTATAGTTACCGATTCATTATCACTCTGTTCCGCACTATCTACACCAACAGAATCGCATATTCTAAGACTATTGCGCTTACTAGTTCCACATCATTTGCGAAACCTGCGATTAATTTGGGTGCCGGGACACAAAGGAATAGTTTTGAATGAAGTTGCGGACACTATGGCAAAGGCTTCTCTGGCAGGTCCAGTTCTTCCTCTCCTTCCAGATACGGCGTTGGTCGCTGCGGCAAGATTCAGAAAGTATGCTTTGTCGGTGCTTACTCAAGTCTCGCTTCATCGGCGGATTTTCAGCACCTTCACTTTCCCTGGCGCAGGAAATGGTGTGAAACAAGGAGGACAGAAGTAATAATAACCAGACTGCGATGCAGAATACCAAATCTTAATTTATACATGCACAGGGCGGGCCTGGTGATCTCTCCTTCTTGCTCCTTTTGCAACGAGACAGAAACTATAGAACACTTCTTGCTGAGCTGCCGAAGTTTTTCCACACACAGAAAAAGAACTATTGAAGTTGCATTGCGAAATCTTGGTCTGCCAGTTAGTTACGTCGACCGTTCTATTATCATTTGGGGCCTCTGCGCTGGGACACTCGGACAGGAATATATTCAATGCTGTCGAAAAGTTCATATGTGACTCAAATAGGTTTAACAGTTAAATTAACCACTAATAATTCTACATTGTCATACTAGTAAAAAAAACAAAAACATTGGTCATTGGGAGGTTACGCAAAGTAGTGAAATGTAGAATTAGAATTTATCATAATTAACGCTTCATTATAATTGCAGCTGTAACCGATATTACCAATTAAAAATTAATAATAAATCCAGACTGTATGATCCGCCCGACTCTTGGCCGATCCCCCTGAGTGGGTAGGCGCCAATCATACAAGGAGCATCATCATCAAGAATAAGCGCGTTCCAGTATAGTGGAATGTACCCACTACATGGGATAACGATGACGATGACGCTGATGAGGAAACCAAAATCAGGGGAACCCCCTCCTTGTGGCTCGTAGAGCTCTTGAACAAAATCATCACCTCCCATATGTAAATAATAAAACATTGTGCATATACTTTATAAATATGTAAATATTGAAACATTGTGTATATACTGTATGTATAATCACACCACACCCCCGGGTTTGTGTGTCAGGTCTTTGTATGATGATCGAGTGGGCAAAATTTACGGGGAATGACGGTTTACCAGATTTAGAGGCGGTGACACAGAAATTACGATAACACGAGCTCAAACTTTCCACAAATGTTCAAGTGAAACTAAATATTTTAGCTGTGTTCGTCACTCTGACTACGTAATTATGTTAAGCTATAGCGAGTTCTACATTGGGTAGATCCCTAGATGCCTGAGTGATCATTTTCGGGGAGCAGACCGCAAATGTTCAGCAAGTTAACGACTGTCTTCGTGGTCCATTTGAGAAACAAATTTGGGCAATTTCGAGTGGTTAAGCGAAAAAGAAAACGTACACATTAGGAAAGAAAAAGGACAGTAAGAATGCTCGTTTTTTTCATACACTGCAGCACATTTGGATAAGAGCCATACGTAGAGGCCAATCTTATTGTAAAGAAATTAGGCAATTTGGTAAGAGTACTTTGATCAGCACGCCATCTCTAGCATCACGCGTAAAGTTGCTTGTGTTTCTTTGGGTCGCGTTCTGATGGTTTCATATTCGCGCCTGTGAGGTAGACGCAGGCACTGTCATTCATCCGCGCACATAAATCTGAAATTCTAAATAAACATTCGTTCAAAGTCAGCGCTTGATTTTTCTTGCCTGAACTGGTGCATGTATTACAAAGCATGAATATGTCATCAAGTGGTAGCGAAAGCTCCCGGTTGAACCCGTTTTTCACAGCTTATCCTCATCGCACTTGTCGCCTAGCTCTTACTGACCTCCACAGCAGCACAGACACGGCGGCCGGCAATAAACGTTCCAAAAAAGAACAAGAAGTCACAGTTTCACCGCAAGGGGAAGCAATAAATGCGATAGCAATAAATTGTAATGTGATATGAAATGGGGCGGGCAGCTAATTCTTTTGGATCTGATCTCACGCAACTCTACAAAACGCTGGTTTGAGAGAATACGGACGCTCCAGGGACACTCTTCGTACATTCTCTTCGTGTTTAGAGGGCGTCACGTAAAAGTGTATACGCGTCGCCCGCTGATGGCTGCCGAGATAACGAGATAACGCGCGCGCCAGCGATGACCGCACTTGAGATCGCAGTTGTGCTTGAGGGGTCCCCCGTCCCCCGTCGCGTCTTTTCACGCTCTTTAAGGACGGGAGACGCGTCTCCTCGAGCATTTGACGGCCGGTCTAACAGGCCGGGGGATCTTATCGAACGCGCCTCGAAGCGACGGAGATGGGCCGGCTCGTTTCATCTCGTCAGCCACGTTCGTCGCCCCGGCTCTCGCGCTATTACCCGCGGGTAGAACGTACGATGCAATGGGGTATCTTATCATTCGTCTTTATACGCGACATGACGACAACAGCTACGGTGACGGCAAACAGCCGTCGAGACTGTCCATATAATTACTATCGCAATAAAACATACGTTTATGGACCTGTTATTGCCCTTTCTAGAAAGCATCGCTGTGGAGCTTGATCACAAACAGGGAAAAAAACAAAACAAAGCAAAGACACCCGCACTTGCGGTAGTAACAATGAAGCGTTGAAAAGACCACACAAAGGGGGCTGGATGAGTAACGCGACATAGGTTCATCTTGGAAGCATTAGAATGTCTCTCCAGCATACTCCAGGATCACTGAATACTATCGTCAGAGAAAACGTCCTTGATGACTTCACAAAGACGCACAGACTTTCATAGGGTCTGAAATTGCGACGCCAAAACGTGTCGCAACGGCAAGGCTACCAATGTGGGCTTGTTGGTTTGTCGTAAACTGGCTTCTGGCATAGCACGGAAATAAACAGGGACAAAGAAGCACACGACGAACGTAACCGTTAACTTTCCACAACGAAAATTTTATTTTCAGGATCGGTTATATTGCCACGCGTGTTTCCTTTACTGTATTCGGTTTACGCCGACAAAGACCGTCAGCAATGCTCAGCGCAAACCGCGCCTCATTGTTGGCTAGCGAACTTGAAGGACCCTTCAGGACGCCTCTCATGGTGGAGCCTGAGACTCCAAGAATTCGACATTACTGTCATTTACAAGTCGCGAAGAAAACGCTCCAACGCCGACAGCCTGTCTCATGCCCCAGTCGACCCACCGCCACGGGATGACCAGGATGATGAATGCTTCTGGGAACCATAAGTGCCGACGACTTCGCCGAACGACAGCGAGCCGACCCAGAACTCAGGGGCCTAGTGGAATACATGAAGGGCAAGACCGCCGTTGTTCCAAAAGTATTCAGGCGAGGATTGGTGTCGTTTTCTTGAAAAACGGCGTCCTCGTAAAGAAGAACTTCCCTCCGGCTCGGTCCAACTACCTTATCGTTGTACCATCGGCAATGCGACCAGAAATTTTGCAGGCCCTGCACGACGACTCGATGGCTGGCCACCTTTGTTTTCCCGCACGCTCGCGAGGGTACAAGAAAAGTACCACTGGCCACGCCTTGCCGCCGACGTCGCACGTTACGTGAAGACATGCCGGGACTGTCAGCGACGCAAGATACCGCCAACAAGGCCAGCCGGACTTCTGCAACCCATCGAACCACCTCATCGACCATTCCAGCAAATCGGTATAGACTTACTGGGTCCGTTCCCGACGTCGACGGTCGGAAACAGGTGGATCATCGTAGCTACCGCCTGCCTCACCGCTACGCGGAAACAAGGGCCCTGCCCAAAGGCAGCGCCACCGAGGTAGCCAAGTTCTTCGTTGAGCACATCGTCCTGCGTCATGGCGCCCCAGAGGTTCTCATCACCGATAAAGGTACGGCCTTTACTGCGGAGCTAACTCAGGCGATCTTGAGATACAGCCAGACAAGCCACCGCCGGACCACCGCCTACCACCCACAGACTAATGGCCTCACCGAGCGTCTCAACAAGACCATCGCCGACATGCTGGTCATGTACGTGGACGTCGAGCACAAGACGTGGGATGCCATCCCCTTCCGTACGTGACCTTCACGTACAACACGGCCGTACAAGAAACGACACAGATGACGCCATACAAGTTGGTCTACGGACGGAGCCCGGCAACGAAGCTCGACGTCATGTTACCAAACGTCACCGACGAAGAAAACATCGACGTTGCCGCTTACCTACAGCGCAACGAAGAAGCCCGACAACTAGCCCGCATCCGCATCAACAATCAACAGACGACCGACAGCCGCCGCTACAATCTTCGACGACGCTTCGTTGAATACCAGCCCGGCAATAGTGTTTGGGTGTGGACGCCGATACGCCGACGTGGACTCAGTGAAAAACTTCTGCGACGGTACTTCGTACCGTACAGGGTACTGCGACGTCTCGGCACACTC